>PVKA01001673.1:0-140158 GCA_004027165.1 Ctenomys sociabilis
TTTGCAATGTATTAATTTATCGAATCCATCCTGTTAAGGTGTCTTAAAACTGTCTCATTGATATTTGTACTTCAATAAAATAAAAATAAATAAATTAAAATATAAATAAATAAAACATAAAGAAGTTCTATATCTTGCATTAAGTCTCTCTCATCATGTTCTTCTATATGTGTATCATTATTAATGTCTTACCAATTATTATTACACACTCTTTAAAATAAATTTAACAGAGCAAAAAGGCCAAGAAAAAATTAGTTTTCTGAAAGCAAGCATTGATGTTTGATTTTGTCCAATCTTTCATACCAATATCTGTTAAACTGAGCAACATATTTGACAATAAAATTTGGTAATATAACAACCATTGTTAATTTGCTAATCTTGTTTTGAAACTTTACACCATATGTTCTTCCATTTATGTCTTTGTTTTGTTCTATGTTTATACTTTTGTTTTGATTGATGTTGTTAAAATAAAATAAAATTAAATTGAAAACTAATTAATTTAGGATATCTGCCTCAGCAAATGTGGAAACAATAAAATTTTTAAGTGATAAATTGTCCTTTTAAATAATTTTTAGGTGATATCACATTTAATAGGAAAATATTGAATATCTCTACACTAAAATGCCAGTGAAATTATTACTCAGATGTAATTTTACAGTACAGAGCAAAGATGGTTCATAAGTACAGCCATTGATATCTTGAGAGACCAGAGGCAGGAATGGGTTTAGTTTTTATTGCAGTTAGGAACTAGGGTCACGGGGGCTTCCTGGCATCCACCAGAGGTTTGCATGACTTCCACTTCTGGTGGTCAAAAAGTTCCTACCTCCTGCTGGAGTTTGCTGCCAACCATGTGGTATCATTCACTTGGGGCTGTTTTACTGGCATGACAAATGCAAGAGTGGAACTTCCCTTCCAGGCTTCAAAGAAAGTCCAGGTGGTATTTAATCAATTTGCTCTTCTTGAATTCAAAATGCACAGCTAAACTGGGTCTGCGTAATTCTGAGTATGGCTGAGAGGACTGATTTAAGACAGAACACCTAGCCCTGGGAGGCATGTTGTGTAAATGCTGTGAATGGAGAAGGAAGCTCCACTTTCACTGCCTTGGAGGAGCTGCACTTTTCACCTTCACCTTGAGCAGCATCTCCTAGCTTCAGTACAGACCCTGCTGCTTCCATCGCAGGCCCTTCAGGCTTCTGCCACAGCCTAGCAGAGGACCTGCACTAAGCTCCAGGGCTCTGACTGCATCCTATTGCTCTCAGACTCACAGATGAACCTGATGTACTCAGCCACACTGACTCTGGGCGGCCACTTCCAAGCAATCTTGTAAATTCTTAAAGTTTTACATCATGCACTAAATTTGTTGCTCTAGTAATCTGTGACTTATCCACTTGGGAAGCCAGGCTATGTGCTCCTGAGATTGTAGTGATTAGGGTTGCAAGCGTGAAACTATAGTTATTGTGGCATTTTGGTTATGCTGCAAAATTGCAGATCATCTACTGAGGAATGCTGTAGTCATCAAGCAGAGCTCACCCTGGGAGAGACCACGTTGTCTGTAACAAGAAGGGCTATTGTGTCAAGGCTGCCCAGATCTATGGCAATGGCCACTTAGTATATCTTGTCCTGGATGCTGGACATGGAACTACAGGAGTTACTCCCTGCGGGGATTTTACTGTCATTGGATTTCTTTCTATTCTCGCACTCCTACCTCTTAGCATGGAATGTTCACACTGTCACATTATCTGCAGGAAGTGTTAACTGCTTTTCCCCAGGAGTTAACCACGATAAGTTTACAATGACTGGTAGAGGATTCAATTTGAATTTCAGCAATTCCAGACGTGCTAAAGCTTTGTCAACTCTTAGGATGGACTAAACATATAGCACAGAGAAGCCTTTTGAAGACCAGAGTCAGAATGTTTTACTAAATATAAAATGCCTGGCAAGACTCACAGACTCAGGGTTGCGGTAGCGGAAGACTACTGAATCCGGGGCGATGCACTTCCTAGTGATTTATCCACTGATACTCTCATCACTGTTATGATGCTGTATTGTGGGCTCTGGTGGGACGTGGGTCCAGGGCATCAGCTGGAGGAATGGACCTTTCCCCCATGTCCTTCCTTCTCTCTCTCTGCTTCCTGAAAGCCACAATTAGAGCCACTTTCCTCTCCCATGGCCTCCACCCACACTGTTTCTACCCAGGTGCTAAGCAAGTGTTGACTGGATGTTCTGATAACATGAGCTGAAATGAACCTCCCCTCCTTTATCTTGTCTGTGTCATGAGTTTTTTCCCAGGAGAAGAAAGGTGAAAGCCCTGTGTGAGGAAGAAAAAGACAAGAAAAACAAAAGTGCATAATAGGAAAGAAAAGAAACAACTTCATCCCAGACATTCAAACTATTGGTGGCTTAACTTTGAATTTCCTAGCTTTTAGAACTTTAAGTGATAAATTTATTTTATATATAATTTATCCCAAATAAAATTCTTAAAAAACCTTTTTTTTTGTGTGTGTGGGGATCAAACTCAGGACTTTGTGCTGGCCAGGCATGTGCTCATGTCAGTGAACTAACTCTGAGACCCTTGAAAAGTTATGGATTAACAGGTTTACGAACATTTTTCAGTTATGTTAGCCATCTAATGTTTCATATAAAATACTATATAGTTGATTGCAAATAATATGATTGCTAAAGGTGTTACGATCTGTGTCTAAATGTCCTGCTGGCCAGGCATGGTGGCACATGCCAATAATTCAAGTGCTCATGAGGCTGATGTAGGAGGATCATTTTGAGATTGAGACCATTGTGGACTACCGAGGGACCTCAGGGCCAGATTGATCCACATAGTGAGACCTTGTCTCAGGAACACAAGATAAATACATAAATAAATAAATTATTTCTAAAAAAAACATAAGTAAGAAATGTCTCCCCAAAGCCACATGTGGTCACAGGATTTTTCTGTAAGTGATCAAATCGAGTGCACAATTGGTATGTAGTACAATGCAGGGGTGAGGGGTGCTGGATTAAGGGTGAGTAATTGCTGGGTCCATTCGCTGATTGCCTTGGCACCACCTTAGTTCCACCTGACTGGGTACAATATTAGGGACAGAGGGGGCTTGCGTCATTCTCTCTGTCTCTTTGCCTTTGCTGTCTTCCGCCCCCATGAACAGTTGCCCCTCTGCCATGTGTCACCCTGCCTTGGAGCCAGCTGATTATGGGCTGAAACCTTTACAAACTATGAGCTCCATAAACCTCTGCCCCTCTGACTTTGGGTATTGGTATCTGTCCACACACTAAATACAAAAGAATCCAGCTGAGGGTCTGGATCCTCACATTATGTTAGTAAGGAGAAAAGTAACGAAGACACTAGGTAGTGGATAAAGACACTGTGACATATTAGTTTTAAAAAATATATCATTGATTTTGTAAATGGTGAATTCAAATTCTGCATTAAGGCTATGCCTGACTGAGGTCCACACAATGCCCATAAGCACACTGGACCCTGCTTTCATGTAGACACCTAGAAAGCCCTCCGTGCTGCAGCTTGGCAGCCAGTTTCAATATCAAATCACAAAGATGTGGAAAAAATGTGACACCATTTTAGAGTGAAGAGGACAAGTTTTTAGAGTAGAAAAACTGAAAAAAATATTTCTCCATTAGGAGTGCCACGGTTTTGGGTTCCTGCAAGGCAACAATATAATACAGGACACATTTTATAATACTGTTTTATAAGGAATCACTCAAGAATCATAAGTAAGAAGTGTGGGGAATCTGTCCATACACTAAATACAAAAGAATCCACCTGGGGTTCTGGATCCTAATATGCTGCATGAATTCAGCTGCAAACCTAGAGCTCATAACAGTGCCTAGTAGAAGTCCACATGGAGGCCTAGAGCCCACAACAGAGTCTCATGCAAGCCTGCTTCATGGATCTGTGCCAGATAGGCCCAAGAGTCAGTGGTTGAACCTAGGAAATCTATGCCAGTGTCATGAAATCTGTGCTGAACCAGAGCCAGGAAGCGATATTCAAGGTAAGCATCAGAACTCTCCCAAAGGTTCCACAGCTGTCTTCAGCAACAGTGAGGTCCCAAGCTCCTCCACCAATGTAGAAAGTAAGTTCTCATTAGGAACACCAATATGACAAGTTTCTCCATGAAGCTGAGTAGCACACCGTCTTCCCTCCGGAGCTAGGGAGAAATGCTCAGGATGAGAACCAGAGCTCCTTCATGGTGAACCATAGCCATGGTTCTCAGTGACAACAGGGTCCTGAGCTCCTCCTCTGACAAGAACAGCCAAGTTCATCAGGAAAATCAGCATGACAATGTCACTCAACAGCACAGGAGAACCAACTGCTACTAACAGCTCCAACAGCTTATCCGAACAGCATCCCTAACAACCTACCAAAAACTTCCAGTTCTCCCTCTTCCACTGCTGGCCATAATCCTCAGGTGAGCCTGCCATAGCCAATACCATGCTAGTTCAATTCAGCTGAGTGTGAGAAGTTGAAAACCAGAGTATAGGGAGAGAGCACAGCAGTCTAAGCATGTTCCTGGTAAGCCCAAGGACCTGGGTTCAATTCCCTGTACTACATGCTTGCCAGCTCTGGCACCCAGGTGCACTGAGCCAGCCACCTACACCAGACATCCCAGTGCTGGGGAAGCTGAGACAGGAGGATCACTATGAGCCTGAGATGCATAGTGAGACCCTATACCAAATAAATAAATGAATAAAATATTTTTAAAACTTTAAAAAGTAGACCACCAGTTAGAAATTCACTACCAAGAGCATGTGCACCACGTTGAATCAGTTGTTTTTGCAATAGTGAACCCCAGTGGCTGATGATGAAAATACCCAGAAATACAAATTTGGGGGTCAAAAACAAGGCTGATGCTCTGATCCATTTCCAGATTAGGAACACAAGAATAATGAACACCAGCTGCTCACACAAACAAATGAGTGACGCAGTGGCTGCACTGTTTGTAATGGAAGCTGCTCAGGGCTCAGCTTAGTTCTGCATATTTCTTGCTGATGGTCCACCCACTGCAGGAAGGGCAGTGCTGCTTCTGTTTGTGAGATTGTTGAAAGTGGAGGCATTTGAAGACTGAAAAATAATGCCGGGCGTGGTGGTGCAGGCCTGTAATCCCAGCACTTGGGAGGCTGAGGCAGGAGGATTGTTGTGAGTTTGAGACCAGCCTGAGCTACAAAGTGAGCTTAAGGCCAGCCTGAACTGCATAGTGAGACACTGTCTCAAAAAGACAAAAAATAAAAATAAAAAAATAAGACTGAAAAATAATCCTTTGTCCAGGATTTACTTGTAGCATTTAGAACAGAAATTTTTTTAACATAGTTTTTAGGTATTACTTTCCTCCACATAGATTTTCATTTTAATTTCCCATTTTATAGTGAACTCAATGTTTTTCTTAAGTTTGCCTTATTCTTTTCTTACATATTTACTGTATTGTTGGCTGAAATACAAATTCAGAATTTTGTACAAATTTTCTTTCGACAGTTAATTAATAAATATTGTAAACATCTATCACAAATATAAATTGAAAAATAATCATTTCCTCCTTACTGTTAAATAATATTAGATAATACTCTGATGCTGTAATTTAGTTTTAGTTTGTGTTTTCATTTTAGTTTACCCGCAACAACCCTATTCAATGAGCATGTCCACATTTCTTAAGTGAAATGTTCCTAGGCATAGAAAGTGATCATTCTATGATGAAAACAAATATTGAGAAAAAGATTTGGGAGTTTAAATTCCCATTCCTTTTCCACTTAAGTAAACTTCCAAATCATACCAGCATTTAGAATGTATGAATTTTTATTTCCCAAAATTATATTCCAATGAAAACATGGATTGCTGAAGAAAATATACACTGAAAATTTTTCAGCTCTATAAATTAATACGATTCTGTCACTTACAACAAAATAGAGACTAGAAGAGGACATTATGGTAGGTGAAATAAACGAGAAACAGAAAGACAGTCATAGCATGCTCTGTCTCATAGGTGAACATTTTTACAAAATGAAATTTAACCTGAATATAGGGCAGTGACTAAGAGATTTGGAAGACAGGGAAAAGCCAATAAGGGAAGCTTCATTTAATCAGTCCATGCTGCAAACATATGTGGAAATATCACACCAAACCTGATATTCCCAATTTGTATATGTTAATAAAATGAGGTTTAACTTAATTTAAATCAAATCTTAATATCCAGTAACATAATTTCTATATGACAGTTAATTACAATTTTAAAACTACTCAAGCTGTAGGAAATAAAATCTATTGTGATGCTGATTGTTCTTGTTTATTTAAAGGTCTCAGCACCATATAACGCTTGCTCTGCTCTCAAGACATTGATTAAGAATCGAGATTAGAAGGACATAGTCATAGAACAGCATGAATCAGTAAGTCTAGTGTGATCCATGAAAGCATTTATTCTGTCTGTACCTTTCTTTATTCTTTTCTCTGATGGATTAAGTCTTCAATGAAATAACAGAATTAATATGCTAATTTAAGTAACAAAAATAAATATATTATACAGAAGTAGTAAACTCATTATTTTATAGTTAGGACATATACAAGTACTAATTTTGTAAGTTTAGCTTTCTTACATGCTTAAAGGCTTGAAGTTCACATTATACAAGGGAAGCTCCTGGGAAATCATTCATTTCCTTTCAGCTAAGCACTATCGTTGCTTTCCGTATGAGCAAGTCACAAGAAAAGATTTTAGTTTCAAAATACCCATTGAGACCAATAAGTGATATTGATTAGGAAACAGTATTACAAATTCCACCCTGGAAACTTCCTGCAGGTGTGTATGCGAGCGAGTGTGTGAGTGTCTGTGTGCGTCTGTGTGTTTGGTCCTGGGGGTTGAACCCAGAGCCTTTGTACTGATACACATTCCCACACAATTTATTTTATTTTGTATTTTATATATATTTTTAATTTTTTGAGACATTGTTTTTCTATGCTGTCTGACCTGCAGCTTGTAAACAGGATTAGCCTGGTTCAGTCTCCCCATTGCTTAGACTACGGGCATGTGCACTGCAACGGGTTCAGCGAGAGCTGAGGCAAAGGGAATGGGGATAATTGCCCTGAACAGTCAGAAGTGTTCCCCCTTGGGAGAGAAAACACGTCAAGATTCAGGAGGAATTTTCTGAATATCATCTAGATTTCCCCAAATATCCACATTTGACTTTACAAGATCCCATTGCTTGCTGTCATTGTTTTCCATTTTCTTTTTCAAAGGGGAAAAACAAACACAAATAACAAAAACAAAGCCAGAAATAAAGCAATATGCAACAATACAAATGGTGCAGAATTTCAAAGAAGGAAGAGAAAACCAATAAGGTTGGTACAATACATATTGCTATCGTCAAATAGCCACGAGGAATAATTCAGCTCATGGCAGAGTGAGAGCCTGACCTCCATTTTCAGTGGACTCAGCTAGCAACTACATGAATTAGGTGTTGGCTTCAGGGAACCCATGAACACTTGCAGATTACTTAGGTGGTGATTAAGCTGGGAATTCAAATTCCTGAAGATCCTTTTCTTTTTCACACTGTCTTAGCAACACCAGGGACAAGCTTGGAATATCATCATATTTTTGAGCTTGCCCAAACTGATTTGAAGTGTCACATGCACTTGAACTGAGATTCTTACTTTTACTAGTAACTAATTAAAAGTCTCCAGTGGTGATATTTTATATTTCTATTCTCAGACCACAGAATAGATCCTCATTCTCACTTGATCATTCTAGAGATATTTTCATCTTTAAACTAGTCAATTGTAAAATCCCTAAAAGCAATTTAAAAACTCCATTCTATGTTGTTTACTTATTGAATTCTTCCCAGTTTAAAAATTGGTTTTGGCATTTTTTTTTCTTGAGACAGGGTTTCACTCTGCAATTCAGGCTGGCCTTCAACTCAAAGCAGCTCTCCCTGCTCAGTCTCCCAAATACTGGGTTTACAGTTACGTACCACCATGCCTAGCTGTTTTAGCCTCTTTGTAGATAGACTGAATTATAGATTCCTCTTTCTCTATATGTGGTTGTATTTATATTAGTCCTTTATATGATAATCTATATGATTTATGCACACACAAGTTTAGTTTTACATACACATTGTATAGAGATTACATACTTATATGGCTATTATTATGGAAGTAAGTATACACATGCAAAATGTTTATTACTACATTTTGATGAATATAAAGATCTTTTTATAAGTGTTTGGCTCTCGTGGTTGTAAGGGGAATGAGTCCCCAGATCTCCATATGGCCAGCTACACGTCCAGGAGAGATGATGGTGTAAAGTCCCAATAGAAGCATGGTACCCAAGGTCCAAGAAACATGGAAGTTTCAGGTTGAGTCTTAAGCCTTCAAAGGAAAATTACTTCAGTTCAAAAGGCTTTAGAGTGGAGGAGCTTCTCTTGTGTGAATTTCAGACCTTTGTATTGAAGACATTACTTGCTTTGGTTGAAGTCCATTTTTTATTAGGAAGGACAATCTGCTTTATTTTTTATTTTAATGAAAAAAAATAAAAATAACAATGTAGCAGCAGGCTATCAGGAAAAGAAATACATAACTGTTGGTGATCAGTTAGTTGTAAACACCACTCTTCTGCGGTCCGCCCAATCTGCTTCATCCTGCCTGTTGAAATGAATGTTAATCTAAAACCAACACCTTCTGCAGACATGCTCAGACCTTTGGACTAAACACCTCATCACTCTATGGCCTCAGCAATAGGATACATAAAATGGACTACAGTGTTATCCATTTTATAGTTATTTTATGAGTAATTATATCCAAATGAGTAAAATTAATGTTTATATGTATTGTTTATTAAATGTATTATTTCTATTGCTTTTTAAAAACTCTCTCTGTTGCCATTTTGCCATATTATATTTTTTTTTCAAATCTACCTTCTTACACTGAGGAGATGGCTCAGTAAAATAAGTGCTTGCCTGGCAAGCAAAAGGACATGAGATCAATCTCTGGCTCCGCCAAAAAAAAAAAAAAAACTACTTTCTTTTTGTGTAATTAAGGGTTTTCTTTTGTCTACAATCTACTTCTTGTTAACAAGTAAAATATGAATATCCAATTTTTTCAGGAACTTTTCTTGTTTACTTAACATTGATTAAAATTAATATTCCTATAACTACTCTTCCTTGATAAATACACATATTTTTAAAATATCCATTCTGTCCATATTTTATAAATACAGATCCTGAGGCTAAAGAGTAGCTCAATTTTGCACATAATTGTAAATCTCAGTGTTAAAGGTTTAGATGAGGTTCTAATTCTAAAATATTGATTCCATTTTTGCTAATATGTGTAATTGTTTTCCTGTGCATATGTGTTTATTGTATTTTCTAGTTCATACTTTTTAGTATATTTTCGCAGTATCTGCTGGAAAAATAATGATTATTCCATCATCTTTGAAGTTGTCATATTGACATACTATAATGTGTAATCAAATATATTGTGTAAAATTTAAGGTTTATGATATTATAACATAGCACTGGAAATGTCAACTGTCTTCTTACGATTATTGTACAACTAAATTCACAAGTATGCACTTAAGCTCAGCATATGAGAACTGCTTAAATATACTCTTGGCAGCATACCTACAATGGAGGGAATAGACATATTTTAAAATGTCATAAATTTATAACAGGATAGTACTTTCCAACACTGCACAGAAATCAGCGTGACACTCCCTGAACGGTAACCACCAGAAGCACAGTTTGAAAGTGTTTTCCATTGTCCTTTCCTTCCTTAGATGTAGCCACACCTCAGAAGGAAGGAGGTCTGTTGTAATTCGCGTACTTGATCCAGATGGTGAAATCTAAATGTAATTGCCGCATCAGCCTAAATTACCCCATGCTGCTATGGGTGATTCAGATGTACTGTACAATGCACAGTTAACAAGAATAAAACAATGCTCAACTCGAACATTTTCCAGGGAGGCGAGCACAAGGGGCACAGTGTGGAACCAGATTTAGAGAATGCTCATTAGAACCTCGAAATATTTTGCACCAGTCAGGATTTTGATATTGCTCCCATGGTGTTCATGTTACTATGGTAATAACTATTGTCACTAATCATATCTAATGCATTTCTAATCTACAGTATTTAATTACACTCACCCACACTGAATGAATTTTAAGAACTTTATCAGTTAATTTTGGTAAGATACTTTCAGTTAAAAATTCAATGTAAGATCAAATTAATAATATATTTTTTCTCTGTGTACTTAAAATATCTAAAAACAGCATTAACATATCCTACAGCCAGTCTTAAAACCTGGCCTTTTTGATGAGCACTGCCTTCTTTTTAGTCTCCCTTTCAAGTATCTTCAAAAGAAGTTGTCTCTATTTTCTGGTCCTCTAATTTATTTTAACTTCGTGTTCAATAATGTTTTTCCTTGTTTTCCCTTAGTAAAAGAAAATTCACACTAAATTTTTGAAAATGTATAATGGCTAGAATACTTGAATAACAAAACAAGAAGCTTAAAACTTTTATTACTGAACACAATTCTTGAATGTGTCATTAAGCACAATCCTTTATTCGTGGAAAAATAAAATTACTTTATTAAATGATTGATGAATCTAAAAAGCCAAATGTAAAAGAACAGTATGCTTCATAGCTAAATGGAAGGTCACTTTTACTATTGCATAGAAATAAATATATAGAAAATCACATTGCTACTAGATACAGCATTTGGTTCAACTCTTTAAGCTGTAAGATAATCATATTTGGAATTGGAACTTGGATAAACCACCTTTCAACTTTATGGATTCTGTAAAGTGGCAATGATGGTGTCAGTTTTCCTTGTCTTTTGGAGACTTCATAGACAAATCAGTCCTAGTTTCCAAATTATAAAAACCATGATAAATATTGTATGTAAAAATGTGTAATAAACTGGCATAGTCCTCAATCTGAAAAGCTTGGTAGAATATGATTTAGATTCCTTCAGCCCTTACTGTGAGCTTTCTGTCCAGCCAACACTACTTTCAGGGAAGCCAGTCTGCTCTAGTTTCACAGTGCGTAATGAAGTTTGACATCCAGTTATGCCAACTAATTCCGTGGTGAAGAGATTTGCCTCATAACATAAGGGACATGATGGGAAAGGGCACAGAGAGACAGGTAGGTGATAGAGAATGTCCAAGAGCACAACAGTGCACCAGCTCGTGGGCTCTAATAATCAGAGTTATATCACATATAACTGCAGAGAAAAATATCTCCCTATGAACAAAAGACTAAAGTTACTACTACTGCAGATGTCCAAAGTGTCATATAATGTAGGGCTAGACAGCTAAGACTTATTTCAGTATCATAATAGCATGAGTTGGAGATTTAGAGATGCTTTTGCCATCTTAAGGTACAACACACTAAATGGTGTGTTGCTGCTATTCCACAAAGTATGCTTTATAAGTTTAGTTTATGTTTATAAGTAAAAAATCCATAATTTGTAACTTTCCTATTTTGTTTTAATAAGGTCAAGATTTACATCAGCCAATTTAAATAGAAAAACATAATTTTACAATGTGTAAAATTATGAGATGATATTTTACACACACACACACACACAAACACACAGCTCTCTTCCTTAAGTAAACCATTGTGCATCAGTGATGATAAAACATAAACTGTTGGGTTGCTAAATCTATGAATGTGGAAATAAGCCCAAAATATATTTAAGTGAAAAATAACATTTAAATTAGTGTTGGTTAGCATATAAACATGCCATTTTTGTTATAAATATTTATCAGATATTTGAAAAATGAGTTTTCTTAGGAAATTAGTATTATTTTTGAAGATCTAAAAAGACTGAATGTGGCTGCATTCTATAACTTAAAAGTCTATCTGTCTAGTTATATATCTACCAATTGGTTTCACAATTACATTTTGTTATCTTCCCATTCAGTAGATTAGTCTAGAATCCTTATAATCCTTCTATGACAATTCTCTAGTCCACTGTTAGCTATGATACTAATTTAAATTGTTTTCATGCTGAGATTAAAGAAAAAAATAACTTTAATATTATATTTCCAGTACTGTAGGAAGAAAACATACATTTTGCTTTACAATTGATCAGGAAAACTTAAATCACTAGTTTTCATACATAAAGTAAACAACAAATTTGAAAGATCAAAAGAGGAGAAATTCTAAATCCCTGAACAAAGAAAAGCATAGTTGTGTGTTTTTTGGAAATCTCAGTCTCTCTCTGTTTCTGTCTGTGTCTGTCTCTACCCCCCCCATATAACTCTTTTCTTCAAGTATCTGGAAGCTGAAAATGAATAATCAAGAAAATAATATACCACACAAATTACTCTAAGAAAAAAACCTGTGGGGAAAGTGTACTATGTAGAAAAATATGAGAAAAAGAAGGATAATCTGATTAGAAAACTCTTAAGACAAAATTTGCTCATTTGCATAATAGCATAAAAATACTAACTGTGCATCAAAATGTAACGAATTCATTTATGGTGATGTTGGTTATTAATGACAATGTTGAGATACGTGTTTAAATGTCAACTGAAATTTTAATTTTCACATAGGCGATCATGAATTAGAATAAAAACGAACAAATATCAATATGCAAAATATTATCCTGATGGGGTCAGGAGTGCTGCTATCACTCAGCACTTAGTTGAAGAGCGCTGCTGGATTCATGAAATGTCAAGCCTCGTAGAAAATATAGGGAAAATAATAATGTCAAATAAGCAGTATTTTAAATGACATGAACATCAAAGAATAGCCACCTGGGAGATGAGATGGGTGCAGGGAATACTGTGCGTTAGCATCTAAGATGCAAGGGGGCTGGCTAAATTGCTCAGCAGATTAAAGTGCCTGCAAGCAGGTACAGGGGCAAAGGGTTTGATGCCCAGGCCTGTGGTCCCGGCCCCATCCCCAGAGTGCACTGAGATGGTGATTGAGACTGGGAGTGGTGACACACGCCTTTAATCCCAGCTTTTGGGAGGCTGTAAACAGGAGGTCACTACGAGTCTGATTTAGCAGAGAGACCCTGAACACCATGTTGACCCTTTCCTAAAACACACACACACACACACACACACACACACACACACACAAAGAAAAGACACAAACAAAACCAGTTTTCTTCTGGCTGGCATGCAGATTGATAACAGCAGAGTACTAATGCAAATTTTAAACTCTGGTGAAAGATAATTTTGTTCCACAGAAAACTATTATGATACTGAAAGTTTCATTAGTAAAATAGGTAATTGTGTGATTGTAATTAATATCACCAGATTTTTCAGAGGTTTTGGTCATCCTTACATTGTAAGTGTGTTGTAAGTATGACCAAGAGGGAGTTAATGAAAATATGATCAAATACATTTAAATTGATTAGATTTTTATATCAAACTTAAAATCTTTGAATTGTTTGATCAGTAAAACTCAAAATATTTACAAGTATTTGCTCACTAAACTGTTAAGTATGCCGAAGGAATAATTACAAGATTTCCCAATCTAAGATAAGAAAAATAAATTCATTGTTTAAATTAAAATTTCTGAATCTGAAAAGTCTTTTAACATATTGAAGTGTGTTTTCATATTGGCAAAGTTATTTCTGGATCTCACAGCATGGTAAGGACAATGAACTTCAATGAGTTACAAGTGTATTTTCAACTAGAAATATCTAAGTAAATATAGTTTATTTAGAATGAAGAAAAAGATTTTATATTTGTTTATGAGGTTTGAGCTTTGTCTCAATCTATTACTAATATAGCCAACCTCTTTCTTTGTACCAAGATTTACAAGTGTTAAAGATAGAATTTTAAGCAATCTATAAAAATAAGACATAAGTATTATGTGTCATTTTATACATTAGAATAATTGCTTCTATTTTATACATTTCTTTAAATGTAAGCATTAAACTATAAAATATTGGATATCATTGTTAAAATAATTATAATTTGAGAAATCAGAAAATGCATTTATGTTACTTTGTAAATTAAACCAAAAATATCTCAATCATGAGATGTTTTCTGACTAAAGACTGAAATGTTTATACTAAAACCTTAAGCAACACATGTGACACATTCACAAAGAGATGGAAAAGCACTCTGTACAATATTGCATTCTATCCATGTCTTATTTATTCAGATTATTCTTGTGATGCTTTCTTCAACAAATGAAATGGCACTTTTTAATCTTATATGTGTACTAAAAGAAAGCATATAGAAATTCCAGTCAGGTATAACAAATCTGATTTGTCACAGCTTTGCAATCTGTCATAAAATTTATCATGAGACAGCAAGAATGAGATTATGTTTCAGTAAATGTATCTGATCTGAGAAGCACCTCCATCCTTGACTTCAAGCATAATGACAGATATATAGAATCATATTTTTCAAATATGACTTTAAAAATTCCAGCAGAGCCTCCCGTCTGGCCCATGCTCAGGCTCAACGAGTGTGGGGGTAAGCTCCTGTACTCCCCTGTGCTGGCGGATCCCGCCCAAGCCAGCCCATGAGTGAGTCTTTCTGCTACATCCTAGAGACCCTTTCAGCCCTGATCTCTCACTCTCTTGGGAAACCTACACACCTCCCATTCGGCCCAAGCTCAGGCCCACTGAATGTGGGGATGAGCTCCTGTGCTTCTCTGCACTGCCAGATGGAGCCCAGGCCAGCCCCTGTGAGATCCTTTCACCACATTCTCGAGACACTTTCCACCCTGCTCTTTGGGGAAAACTCCACTCCTCCCACCCACTTCAAGCCCAAGTCCAGCTAGTGTGTGCGAGAGCTTCTGCTCTCCCCTGTGCCCCCTAGGCCAGGGGAACAACAGAGGAAATTAAACAACACCCTACTCACACTCAATGGGTCACAGATGAAATTAAACAAGGCATTCAACAATATCTACTATTCAATGAAAATTCAGCACAACTTATCACAATTTATGGAATGCAATGAAAGCAGTTCTCCAAGGGAAATTCATACCTGTGAACTCAGACATTAGGAAAACAGAACAGGAACAAAGAAACACTCTCATGCTATACATCCAACAACTAGAAAAGGAATAGCAAACCAAACACAGAGCCCAAATCCAGGAAGAAATCGTAAAAATGAATTCAATTGAGAGGAACGAAACATTTCAAAGAATTAACAAGACAAGAAGCTGGTTCTTTGAAAAATTAAATAAAATTGATAAGCCCTAGAGATCCTCATCAAAAAGGGGAAAGAAAAAATTCAAATACAAGCAAGAAGCAATGAAAAGGGTGTAATCATCACAGATACAGTGGAAATTCAGAAGATTATCAATAGCTATTTTTTTTTTTTTTGTCTTTTTGAGACAGGGTCTCACGATGCAGTTCAGGCTGGCCTTAAGCTCACTTTGTAGCACAGGCTGGTCTCGAACTCACAACAATCCTCCTGCCTCAGCCTCCCGAGTGCTGGGATTACAAGCATGCGCCACCACGCCCGGCTTTATCAATAGCTATTTTGAGAAGCTTTACTCTCATAGAATAGAAGACACAGAAGGAATGGACAGATTCCTTGAAAGGTACAAATTACCAAAACTGAATCAAGAAGATAGAACAACTCTCAATAAGCCAATAATAGCCACCGAGATATGAAATGTAATTAAAAAAGTGTTGACAAAGAAAAGTCCAGGTCCTGATGGATTCACAGCTGAGTTCTACAAGAAATTTATAGAAGATATAATCCCTACACTCCTCAAACTCTCCAATGAAATTGAAAAGGAAGCAGTTCTCCCAAAATCATTTCTGGAGGCAAGTATTCAACTGATTCCAAATCCAGGGAAAGACACAACTAAAAAAGAGAACTACAAGACAATCTTTCTCATGAACATAGATGCAAAAATCTCCAATAAAATCCTAGCAAACACAATACACCAAATCATCAAGAAGAGCATACAAGGTAGTACTCATCCCAGGGATGCAAGGATGGTTCAGTATTCAAAAATCTATAAATGTAATACATATATCAATACAGTGAAAACTAAAAACCACATGGTCATCTCAAGTGATGCAGAGAAAGCTTTGGACAAAGGCCAACACTCATTCATGTTCAAAGTCCTACAGCAAATTGGAGTAGAAGGCCTCTACTTCAATGTGATAAAAACCATCTATGACAACTCAAAGGCTAACATAATTCTAAATGGGGAAATATTAAAATCTTTTTCTCTCAGACCTGGTACAAGACAAGGATGTTCTCTATTGTCCCTCTTTGATATAGTTTTGGAATCATTAGCTAGAGCCATTGCACAAGACAGAAAAATAAAACGAATAGGGAAAGAAGAATTTAAATAATCACTATTTGCAGATAACATAATAATTTACTTGGGAAATCCAAAAAAACTCCACCAAGAAGCGCCTAGAATTAACAAACAAATTCAGCGGCATACCAGGACAAAAAGTCAATACTCAAATTCAGTAGCATTCCTCTACCCAGATGAGGAACACATTGGGAAAGAATGTACAGAAAAAATACCCTTTACAAAATCTCTGTGGAAAATCAAATACCTTGGAATTAATCTAACTAAAGAACTCAAATACCTTTTTAATGAAAATTAGAGTACTCTTAAAAAAGAGAACATAGAGAACTTCAGAAAATGGAAAGATATTCCCTGCTGGATAGGAAGAACCAACCTAGTGAAGATGGCTAGACTCCCAAAACTTCTGTACTGATATAAACCACTCCATATAAAATTACCAACAACATACCTCACAGACTTCAAGAAATCATTCCTAAAATTTATTTATAATCATAAAAGACCTAGAATAGCAAAGGCAATCTTGTCCAACAAGTACAATGCAGGAGGCATTCCAATCCCTGACTTGAAAAGGCTATTGTGATAAAATCAGTATGGTACTGGCAATGAAATAGAACTGGAATAGATTAGAAGACACTGAAGGCTCTACAAACACACTCTACCACAATATCTTTGACAAAGGGGCCAAGCAGACTCACTAGAAGAAAGATAGCCTATTTAATAAATGTTGCTTGAAAAACTGGCTCTCTACATGCCAAAAACTAAAACTTGACCCAGATCTAGCACCATGCACTATGATAAAATCAAAATGGATTAAACATATAAACATTAAAATAGAAACACTAAATCTCCTAGAAGAGAAAGTAGGAGGAACTCTTGAAGACATAGGAGTAGGCAAAGAGTTCATGAGCAGACATATATTCGCAAGGGAAACCCTTGAAAGAACTAACAACTGGGAACTCTTCTTATTGAGAATTTTTTAGATGTCAAATGAAATTATCAACAGAGTAATTCCCACAAATTTGGAAAAAATCTTGTCAAATAAATATTCAGACAAAGGTCACTCCCTAGAATTTATAAAGAAATAAAACACATTCAGGCCCCCAAAATTAAATACCCAATCCAGAAATGGACATAGGAGATGAACACAGAGTTCTCAGAGAATGAAATTAAAGAAGCAAATAAATATATGAAAAAATGCTCCACATTACTAGTCATCCATGAAATGCAAATTAAAACAATACTGAGATATCATCTCAACCCAGAAAGAATGGCACTAAAGAAATCAACCAACAACAAATGTTGGAGAGGCTCTAGGGAAAATGGAACTCTTCTACACTGCTGTTGGGAATGTAAACTGGTGCAAGCAGTATGGAAATCAGTGTTGGGACTCCACAAAAAAATAGGACTGCAAATCCCACTCAAGCCATCTATCCCCCTACTGGGAATTTCCTGGAGGAACTGAAAACATCACATCATAGTGATATATGTGTACCTATATTTATAGAAGCACAATTTGTGATAGCCAAATCTTGGAAACAACCAAGGTGCCTTTAACCTAAGGGATGGATGAAAAAGATGTGGTATTTTTACTCTATTTTAATACAATGGAGTATTACTCAGCTATAAAGAATGATAAACTCGATGTTTTCATATTTAAGTGGATGCCACTTGAAGATATACTCATACATGAAATAAACCAGACACATATGTACAATTATTGTATAGTCTCCCTAGAATAATAACTCAAAAATAGAAATACAAATACAAAGGTATAACATAAGTAAAAGGAAAACAAGGACTTGAAGACTAGAAAATGAAGAGAGAGAGCAAGGAGAAGAGCTAGGAAACATGACAGAGACAAAACCCTACAGTGATATGCACAACATGGGCAAGGCAATGATCCTGGGAATCTTCAGAAGATTTTCAATTCTAGCAGTTAATTGGAAGGATTCTCAACTGACTAACTATATATGCTGATGCCTGTGAACTAAGCAGTTCCACTGAAGATGGCAATTTGTAACAGTAGGTTCATACTTGGACAAGCATGTCATCCTAGTCTTCTGAATATGTGCTGTTAGTCATGACATGCTGGTTGCTGCTGTGCTATCTGTTGGATAGATGTTTATTTAAAAAGGAGGGAGGTGGTGAATGAAAGCAGGAGACAGGAAAAGGAGTGTTGTGGGACTGTGCTGCTATACTGCTGTATATGGTTAGATTTCTTAACTTTTGTGTAACCATATGTAATTGTTTATTCCTATTATTAAATTATATTTTAATTTTTAAATTATTTTACATTATATTTTGTAGGAACTTAAAGTTTCACATATAAATACTTGATGAAAAATACCTTTCCCATATTAAGCCTACGATGTTTGATATTCAGATACTGAGGTTAAGCTCAACAGCCTAAGTTGTACAGTAATAATGATAAACTTCTCTTTGGGAGGGTTAAAAGCCTAAGTTTGCAGACCTAAAAGTTAGAGAAAAAGAAGGGCTACAAGGACAGCCAACATTTTGGCCCTAGCCTTTCAAGGTCAATTAAGACTCAGGACATAATAGAACCTGTACTGTAACATCATGCAACTCAGTTGTGTCCCAGATTTTTTGATCAATGAGATTATGAGGCCAAAGAGGAAAGTGATCGATGATGTAGTGTGCCTAAGGAGAGTTCATGGAGAGAAAACATTCTCTCAGGCTTTCCCAGAGAGCAAATTGGTCAAGAAATGGCCGTGACTCATCCATATGGCTGACACAGACAAAGGATGCACAAACTGCAGTACAAGGTCTCAGGATAAATCCTGAGGGGATTTGACTGATCTTAATCAGATACAAAAGCTACAGTACTTGTTACACAGGTGTTACTTTATCTTGGTCTTAATCATCCAGCAGAAAAGTATAAAAACAAAGTATAAGAAGTAAAGCCATATTATACTGAGCTGTAAAAGACTCAAATCAACAAACAACTTCTGACATTGGTAGACATACTGAAAACATAATACTATTATGAACTTCTGGACTATTTTGGAATATTTTGCTGAATTATAGATTTCACACATCTATAATATTTAATTGACAAAACTAAACAAAAAAGGGATACAAATTAATGACCATTTTGTGTCTGTATATTGAAAATAGTTAGGATAGATATATAGCTACATTATCTTAATTCAATTTATAGAGGGATGCGCTCTAATAGTGTTTTAAAATATAAGAGCATGTCTCCATTTTGTACAACAAATAACCACTAAGAAAACAATATACAATGTATTGATTATTGAAACTGTCCTACTAATCTGATTTGAAACTGTCTCATTGCTATTTGTTTCTCAAGAAATTATGGAAAATATAAAAGAATTACAGCAGAAAAGAGGCTTTTAAATTCATCTTACTAACAGGCTCGCCTGTAATTGAATATTTCTCTTCAGTGGAATTCAGAATTTTCAAAATTAAGATTAGGTCAACAATAGTGCTTATTCATTATAGTAGAATTTTCTGGATTTTTTTTTTTTTTGGTTGAACTGGGGATTGAATTTAGGCCCTTGTGCTTGCCAGGGGAGCACTTATTCCACTGAGCCATCTCCCCAGCCCCTGGATTATTTTTATCTAGTACAACTCATGGGTTATGTCTGTCACCACATAGCTACTATTTAAATCATATTTATATTTCTGTATATGAGAAACTAAATATTTAAGTAATTAAAGGACTATTGTTCATTAAGATGTATTATTACATTATTATTTTAATTATTAAAGAGTGGGGATAATGGCTATATTTTATTTCCTGAACTAATTTTGAAACCAAATCTTCATTTTTATTATGTAATGAAAAATTTTGCTAAAATTGTTTTTTCACATTTATTTAGGAAGAGCATGGCACGAAACAAGAGGAAATGTTTATGTTGGTAATAACACACAGGTCTTGTCTAGAACTTTGAGTATTTTTTTCCTTCCAAAGTGTAGAATTCCTAGCATGAGTTCCTTGAGTTTGGATGAAATGTTTATATGCCCTATTTGATGAATACGAGTGGTATGCGACACTTCAGGCTGGGTATATTCAGTCCACATGAGACTCCAGCTCTCTCTTTTCCTTTTGCGCCCCATACTTGCTCAGAAACCCTGCCTCAGAGAGCCAAGATGTAGCAGTTTCTAGAAGACATAAGCTGCATGTGTGATATTGCCAAGAAAAGTTCTAGTTATGAGCTAATGTGTTTTAAAAATTGCAATCTTGGTTTATTTTATTCCACTTGCCTCTTTTAATTTTATTATATTCATTAATACATGTTCAGTATGTCACTACTTTCCCTGTGAATGCATTTTATATGTATACGTATATAAGATATGCATTGGACGTATCTTAGCTTTTGTATGTGCTCTTCCCAAGCCTTCCTTTTGCGTACAGCTTCTGGAATCTTCCCATTTGCGAGAGAATCTATCTGTACATTTCCTATTATCTATCTTCTCTTTCTTTTAGGTACAAGGTCTCACTATGCTGCAGACACTCATAATGATCCTCCTGCTTTCAGCCTCCTCAGCGCTCAGCACCGCGATTACAAGCGTATGCCAGCAAGCTGGGTCTCAGTGGCTGACTCTGCATGCTCAGGGTGGAAGCAGTGGTGCTGGGCATCGAACCCTGGTCCCTGTACTTGGCAAATAGGCTCTTATATTCTGTCTGGATGTTTATCTATATATTAAATGTCCCTTATGAAATAAACCATATAATATTTAACTTAGTCAATATTGAATGAAAAAATACTCAAACAGTGACTCTATCATTAAAAACAAAATTTTATACAATATGTAGAATTATTATTATTATGTTTTTGTGGAACCTGTGATTGAACTCCCAGGGCAGTGCTTATGTAACTGAGCCATCTCCCCAGCCCCAGTATGTAGAATCTGTTAGAAGGTTACTGGGGAACTATGCACCATATTCTTTTTAATTCTTATGTTTTTATTTTTAAAGCATACAAATGTTAAAATAAATTAGAAATGGTACAAAATTTCATTAAACAAAATAATGGGAATTATAAAATGATTGTTTGTATTGCATACTGTTATCTTTAAATTAGTTATTTAGATTACCAGATACAAACTTGCAAAATAAAAGAGGAAAAAAAAAACTTATAAGAAATTTGAAAGAAGAAAAACAACTCAAAAAATTAAGCAACGACTGTTCTTTTCAATAGCCCAGTAGAAATAAGCAGTACAACTAGAGAAACTATCCTTCATATATGCACGAATGTATCTTTTTCCTTCTTCTTTCTTGTCCTTTTCTTCAAAGGACAGTTTGTTCCTTTCCTTGAACAGATTCTTTTTCAAAGTATCTATTTTACCCTTCAGATTTTATTACTCTTTCAGGCTCTCACATGAGAAAGAGTATATTGTTTTCATATGCAGGTCTGGTTTATTTCACTTACCAATACAAGTCTCCAATTGCATTCATTTATACATAAAAGCCTTGAATTTATATTTTTATATAACTGAATAATACTCCATTGTATAAAAATACCACATCTTATTTATTCATTCCTCAGTTGATGGGCATTTGGGTTGTTTCCAAGATTGATTGATTGATTGATTGATTGATTTATGATTGATTTATGATTGATTTGTATTTAGCGCAGGACATACAAGGTCTCACTGCAAGAAATTGGACTTGTAGTGATCGTCTTATTTTCAGCCTCCCAAGTTCTGGGATTTCAGGCTGTGTAACACCATGCCCAATCTCAATTGCTGTCTCAGCACTCCCCAGGTGTGGGACCCATACCAGTACAACAGGCCAGGGGATCGAACTTCAGGCCACTGCATCTTCCCAAGCAGGTGCTTTAATTTGCTGAGCTTTTCGGCCAGCCTTTTTTTCCAAGATTTAGATATGACAAATTGTGCTGTTATGAACATGGATGCACATGTATCTCTATAGTATGATATTTTCAGTGCCTTTGGAAAAATATCTAGGAGGGGAAGAGCTGGCTTCAAATGGATCTCCAATCATAGATGTTAGAGGACTCTCCATACTGACTTAGACAGTGGTCTAAGACCACTAAGAGAGTGGTCTGCACTCTCACAAAAATTGGAGTAGGGTGCTTTTTCCCATATTACCTCCAGCATCTGTTATTGTTGAATTCTTGATGATACTGTTCTTTGTGCCATAAGATAGAACCCCAGTATTGTTTTAATTTGCATCTTCTTGAATGACTAATGATGCTGAATATTTTTTTTCATATATTCATTTACCAGTTGTGTTTCATCTTTTGTGAAGTTTATGTTCAATTTAGATACCCATTTTTGGATTGAGTATTTGAATTTTGGAGGCCTGATATTTTTAAATTCTTTTTATGTTCTAAATAGAAGTCTTCTCCCTAAGGGACAGTTGGCTATAATATTTTCCCAATTTATGGGTTTTGCTTTTACTCTGTTGGTGGACAGAGGTCTTTTGCCTGAGGGACAGTCAGCTATATTTTTTTTTCCCCAATGTATAGGTTTTCTCTTTATTCTATTGGCAATCTTTTTTTATGTATTTGGTACAGCATCTCACAAAAACTCATAGTGATCCTCTTGCTTTCACCATCCTCAGTACTGGGATTGCTGGTGTGCAACACCATACCCGTTCTCCATAGTCAGTTCAGAGCACCCAGGGGTGAGGCCCGTGTGACATGTGGTGCCAGGGATCAAGCTGCAGTTCCTTCACTGTCTTAAGCAAGTGCTTAATGTGCTATGATATCTCACTGGCCACGTGATCTCTTTGATGTGCAGAAACTTTTCAGAAAGATGAGATCCCAATTGTTGATTATATGAAGTATTTCCTTTGCAGTTTGGTTTTTGTTAATAGATGCTCTACCTACCTTTATGTCTTTAAGATTTCTACCTGCTTTCTCCTCCAGAAGATTTAGTGTTTCAGTGTTAACATTTAGATCTTCAATCCATTTTGATTGCAGTTTTGTCATGGTGATAGGCATGGATTAAATTTAGCCCTCAGTATGTTGATACCTCATTTTTCCAGCATCATTCATTAAATAACATCATTCTTCCAATGAACATGTTTGGCCCCTTTTTTAAGGATGAGGTGGCTGAGTATTTTTGTAGTTGAGTCTGCATCTTCTAATGTGCTCCACTGATCCTCAAATTTATTTTTCCAGTTCCATGCTGATTTTATCACAGAAGCTTTGTAATATAATTTCAAGCCAGGAATTGTGATGTCTTCTGTTCTTGCTTTGTTGTTCCACTTTGATTTTTCTGTTCTTGGTCTCTTCTGGTTCCAGATGAATTTTAGGAATGTTTTCTCTAGATTTGTCAGGTGTAATAATGGTATTTCAGTTGAGATTGCTTTGAATATTTATAATAATTTTGGGAGTAAGAACACCTGAGCAATGTTTATGCTTCCTATACATGAGCAAGGGATATCTTTCCGTTTCATGAAACCCCCTTCAATCTCTTTTTTTATAGTACTGTAATTTTCATTTTATAAATATCTTATATCTTTGTAAGATTTATTCCTAAGCACTTTGTTTTAGGGGTTGTTATTGTGAAATGTGCTGTTTCCTTAATTTCTGTCTTGGTGAGTTCATTGTTTGTTGTGTACAATTGCAGTTTATTTGTGAGTGTTGAGTTTGCATCCTTTTATGCTACTAAATTTGGTGATTAAATCTACAAGTCTCTTGGAAGAGATTTTGGGGTCTTCTGTATAGAGTACTCTGTCATCTGCAAACAATGATAATTTCATTTCTTCGGTTTCAATTATCATTCCTTTCATTTCTCTTTTGTGTAATTGCTCTAGTTAATATTTCCAGAGCTACATTGAATAGGAGTGTGACAGACAGCACATTATCCATGATATTGAGAGGGCAGCGTGGGCTCAGCAAAGCTTCTACTGTATGGTGTTCAGGGAGGCTTCAGCCTCACTGAGGTATGGGAAGTTGTAGCTAATGAGGGGTCCATTGACGAGGAGGAAAGGCCCGATCTCCATGGGGCTCTCTAGATGGTGGTGTTGGGGGAGCGCCGTGCAGGGCTCACAAAGGTCCCAGTACCTGTGGTATAGGCAGCAGCAGCTCAGCAGTGGTGGAGGGGGAAAGGCTGGGGCAGGATTCACCAGGTCTCTGTAGCTGCCCTCTGTGTTCTGTTCTCCTTGGGCAGTGGGAGAAGCAACCGAGGCTCAGCTGAGCTCTACAATGCATGAATCTTCCTCATAGCCTCAATCCATGGCCTCAGGGCTGCATAAGTGCCAAAACTTCTATAAACTGAGATGACCCTGAGCTTCTGCCTATGCAGGGTATTCTAGATGCAAAAAAAGAATGCTCACATGTGTTATGCATTCAGCAAATAATTAGAGAGAATATCCCCTGTAATAAACATGGAAGTTAAAAGGTCAATGTCCTGCTGTTTCTAAAGGAACAGATTGGAAAACAAAAAGTTAATTGTATATATTGATTGCTATTAAATGAACCTGAAAAGGAATTACAAGGTTTAAATGAGTTTTGCAGAGCTCAACATGAAAAAAATTCCTATAAAGATGTAATGCTAACAAATGTAGTCTAGAAATTATGGAACATTTCAAGTTTTAAAAAGAGAATAGTTTCTACTTTGTAGAAAAATAAGATTGATTATTATTTTAATGTTAAAGGTTGATTTCAACTCTTTGACAAACACAAATTTAAGAATATAGAAGTACCTCTCACTGTGTAAAGAACAGACTACATTAAGGAAGGCTAAACGTGGTAAAACACAAGTTAAATGGTCAAATGTTCCCATCATATTAATAAAATTAAGACAAATTTCTTCAGGTTTCTTTCTAATTCCAGGCACCCAATTTTCTTTTTATTAAATTTGTTCAGAAAATTTGAAGTTACACATTTTTTGCCCCTTTTTGATGCATATTTTCTCTCATTTTCCTGTCAATTTTGATTTTCAGGTCTGATTTTCATCACAATGTGGCAATCATTTTCTTTTAAATGTAACAATCAAAAAACATGTGTTATCTATTCTGTGGGAAGGCAAGTGCTCATTTAGTTAAGTAAAAATATTCATATTCCTAAACACTCACATAAAACCATTTAGCATTTGAATACTTGTCACTCTTACAAACCCACTGCCTTGGATTTGAATCTCTTTCCTGTTATAAGTCATGTTGAATAAACTCTCCTTATCCTGCTTAACCATCCAAGCCATTTTAAAAACTTGTATGAAATGCAAAGATAGGTTAGGGAACTAAATTAGAAAGATGGGGTTTGAAAAATGAGAAGGATGACATCTTTGAAAAACCTGTGCTTAACAATTCCTGTAAAAATCATGGAATCTGTGTAGCTTGACATATAGTACACTTGTAAGAATACAGTCCTGATCTTCAAATACATACTTAAGATACATTAATGTTAATAATCCTAATTTGGGATGAATTGCTAATTTTATAGGACTGAAAATTCAGCCAATAAGCTATTTGAATGACTCTACCCAATATTATGGGTTGAACAAAGGTAATGATGCTATTAATTAGAAAATGCATTTGTGTCATTATGAAGAGCTTTTGTTTAGAAGTACCTTCATATCTCATACCACTCTGTAGAAAATTTTATAGATTTGAAGAAATACAAGCACCATCTATTTTGATTTTCTGTCTTTTAAGTCACTTAAAATGGTTTCTTTTAACTAAAACAAATCTATACATATTTATTAAGCAAAATATGATATTTTGAATCATGTGTATTTTAGGTAGTTATTAACAATGTAGTAATTAACATTTCTACCATTTCTTTATGGTGAATAAATTAAAATTTTTCTCTCCTTATTTTGAGATATGTATATATCAATATATCAATAGACCTATATATGTATATATCTATGTATCTACGTTGCTCTCATGGTTTAGATCAAGAATGACCGACGGGACTCTCTTGTGCTCAGAGGCTGGGCTTGTAAAGGTGATAGGCTCCAGGAGAGCTGTACCTATGCATGTGGAATATTCCACAGAGCGATTTGGAGCTAAGGCTGTGGTTAGCTTATGGAGGAGGCGGAGCGCTGAGGACCTGACCTGGGAGACTGTTCTACCTTCCAGTTGTTCCCTCCTCTCTCTGCTCACTGGCTGCCCCTCTGTGAGTAGCTGCCCTCTGTTAATGCCCCTCTGCCATGCTGCATGTGTCCTAGAGCCACAGACAATGATCCAAAAGCAAGAGACAAGGTAACCTCTCCTTTGGTTGTTGGTGTCTCAGATTTGTCTCAGCTGTGAGAAAGAGATGAAGACAAATATATCATTCTTAACTATATTCACCCTGCATGTCACAGAATATCAGAACTTATTCTTTCAATCAAACTACAATATTGTATGCATGTATTGGTGTCTTGCCATTTTCCCTACTGTCACCACCTTGTTCTGTCTCTGGTAAACAATATTCTGTCTTCAGCTTCTATGAAAATTTTTTTTAAGATTCTACTTGCATGTGGGCCATGTGGTGTTTGTTTTCTATGCCTGATTTAATTAGCGTGAAATGCTTCTCAGGGAGAATTCTCTTGAATTCCAAATTCTGTCAGGAATCCCTTGTGGTTCCATATGATATAGATGTGACAAGATAGGTTATAGTATACATTCATGTAGTGTATGATGCTGATATTCAAGTTGAAGACTAATGACATGACAACATTACTTGCACAAATGTGATACAAATCTTTCATTTTCATAAGGTACTCCGCTTTATATCAGGATTTTATTTGAATTTATTTTCTAACTTTGCTGTAGAATTCGGGAAACTCCTGATATTTAGTGCAAAATGCATTGTAGAGAAGAGAAAATTATAAACTGGTAACACAATTTTTCCATCCTCAAGTAACTTTTTCAATAGCCTCTCCTCACTTAATATGCTTATTAGTTTCTATTAGTGAAACAAAAAATGAGAGGAAAAAATTTATCCATTAGGAATAAGAAATATTTATCTAATGCAATTTAGCACATCCCGGGAACAATGCTATTCTTGCCATAGTATAGATTAGGTTGATTAGAATTTGTAATTCATTCAACTAAACATTGGTGAGGAGCTTGGGAATGTGGGAAACCCTTCTCTAGGCTTCAGGTGTTGGCATTGTACTCTTAGTTTTGAGGCTGGTGCAGGCATCAGCCTATACAGAGAACATTAACAAGATTAACAATACTTTATGAGCAATTTATCTGCTAAGTCACAAGAATGTTAGCATAGATAAAAGGGTAAAAGTACAGGCTGTTTCCCTAAAGGGCTTAAAATAATGTGAGAAAATTCTACTCAATTATGCAAAATACCCTCTTTCCATGGTCATGAAGTTCTACTAAGAAGAATCTTTAATACAGGTGTAGGTTCATTAGGGAGCACAGCTTCATAAAATGCTTTATGGTTTCAATCCTAAACTATAATTCTGCAATCACTGCTCCACACTTTCACTTGTTTTTGTAGCCTCTAGTCCTGAAGCAAGGGTTTGGTTCATGAGAGATATTCAGATTTCTCTAGCTCTAGATTTTCCCTAATTCAAGGTGCCACACTAAACCCCAAAATTTGAAAAATACTTTATGCAATGGCTAAATATGAAGAACTATTGTGAAATATCTGTCAGTAACATAAACAGCTGAACCCCTTAGACTTTTGAAAGGGTTGATACATCATGGAGTAGCAGGGGCTCAGCCGAGACAGGGAATAAAACATTGAAGGTTGATCAGTGTACCTGAGAATAGGCCCTGAGGATATTTTAGCTGGAAACTCAAGAAGGACTCTGTCATCTCAGGGCCCTGCTCTGTTGGACAACAACATTTCAGAGGATGCTTCCAGGGTGCAATGGGCTTACTACTATGAATACATTGTGCAAACACTCAGTAGGAGTAAGTCACATCAGAAGAATCCATTGACTCATATGGTGAGAGATTTTCAACTTCTCCAAAGCCAAATTACTCTTTAGGCACACTCCTACTCAGCAAGAACTGGCAGTGATAAGATCCTACCCCGATGCAGGATAGAAGGTACCAAGACCTATCCTTTCTTCTCCATGAACACTTGACCCATCTTCTTCTTGAGTTAATGTGCACAGGCATCTTTACTTAAAGCTAAGGGGGCTTCTGTGATAACTGAGCCTTGTCAGTGGCAACTTTGTGTGCAACTTCAGTCACAATGCAGTGGTCCTTGAGATTAACAAGGAGCAGGATCCCCTGTAATATAAATATATATGATACCTTTTCTCACAAATTCCTTTACTGTATCTTCACTTCCTTATTAAAATCCCAACTTTTCCTGCTGCTGTCTCACTTCTACCCTGGAAAGCTTTCTCGCTGCATCCCTAACAATGTATCCCCACCTGAACAAACTCTGTTACTTAGCTGAAAATAAGAATGACATTATGCCATTTTGAACAAAATTGATGGGTCTGGAGGACATTGTTTGAACTAAAATAACCCAGTCTCAAAAGACAAGATTTACTCTTTCATGGGTGCAATACTTTTTTGACCAGGATTAAAATCAGGATCTTATGTTTGTGAGACAAATTCTTATGCTGTTGAGATATCACGCAAGTCCTAATGAGTCAAACTTAAAAGCAAAACATTGACTCCACTATAAAGAACATGCTACTTCCTAGAGATTCACAAAAAGGAGGAGCAGCGTTCATAAAGAGACTAGGCGGAATCAGTGAACATTTTTAAAGGAAGAAAGGTTTATTTCAGCTCACAGTTTGTAGTTGTTTCAGTCTGCAGTCCTAGCTGTCTCCAAGGCTAGGGGCATGGCAGAGGACCACTGCAAGGAACAAGTTATCCGTGCAAGGCAATCAGGGGTCAGCAAAGCAGGAAGCAGCAACAGCAGCTTCCAACCAGTGAAATTTTTACATGTGTTGTGTTGAAATACTGCACTGCGATATATTAACACATACGATTAAAATACATTAATCAAAAATAAAACTAAAACAAATACACATAAAATTAAAAAGTAAAAATACAGGAAAAAGGTAAAAGATTTGAAGTTTCTTTTTATGCTTATTTGCATATTTGTCAATTTGTGAAACTTAAGTCACATTCGCTTAACAGATTTTTTTCCTTTTTTTCTTTCTTATTTTTCTTTTTTTGCAGTACTGGGGATAGAACTCAGAACTTTGCACTTGCAAGGCAAGTGCTTATCCCACTGAGTGAGCTATCTTCCTGACCCTGCTGAAGAGATTTTTAATAATAAATGTAAAGGCTAAGGAGATGGCTCAGTAGAATAAGTGCTTCCTTGGCAAGTGCAAGGCCCTGAGTCCTGCTAAAGAAAAAAGTAATAATAATTATAATAATAAATACAATCACATTTTTACCCAGATTGGTTATTTTTAAAACTTCTTTAATAAATATTATGATGTATTATTAATAAATTTATTATTACAAAATTAAGAAAAATTGTGCTATGAAGAATTCATTAAAATAAGCATATTAAAATATGTAAATTTTGTCTTTGTATTTAGAAATAACCATTGTATCTTAGAGGATCTACAGGGACACCTTTGTATATTTTGATCAATTAGTTCTTATTTTCACAAGAATTTTGCTTCTATTCCTAAAAACATACAATATATCCACAGGATTACTTCATCATGGAGAAATGTTGGCATGTAAAATTTTGGTAATAAAAATGAAAATTATTCTGGAAAATCATATCATAATAATCACTTTGTTTATACAGATCTGTTATGGAGACAGTATGATAAACTGAAAAAAATTAGAAAAACCTTATTACTAATATTGTTGGGGCAAGGGAAATCCAGTTGCTTTTAAGAAAAAAAAAAATTCTCATGGGCCGGGGAGATGGCTCAGTAGAATAAGTGCTTGCCTGGCAAGAGCAAGGGCCCAAGTCCAATCCCCAGGTCCACAAAAAAAAAAAAAAAAAAAAAAAAAGAGAAAAGAAAAAGAAAAAGAAAAAGTTCTCCCAGTAGGGTATATTTGAGCCAAAATAAATTATGAGAACACTTTCAAACAATACTAGACAGCGAAGTAGAGGTAACATTCAATGAGAAATATACTTTAAGCATTCTAGATAGTGATCTTTGAAAATAATTTGTTACAATTCTACAACTTAAACTCAAATTAATATATATAAAATATATATCATGTAAATCTATCTCTGCATATATTACATAGTATTAGTCATATATATTTCTAAAAGAATAACTCTCAAATATATTCTATTAAACACATAACACAACTTTATTAATAGTGATAACCTAAAAATTCTTAATGAATGAAGATGTTAAATTTAATAACATCTATGATTTTAAGCAACTGTTATAAAAAAGAGAAAAGATGCAAATTATCTTGGAATTAGAAGTGTGAACATCACCTTAGGTTTTCTTTATATTTTGGCATTAAAGTATGGAAAATATACAGCTTATCTGCCATATGTAAAGTTATAGACAAAATTTCAGTATAACACAATTTCAAATAAACATACATTTAACACCAAGAGATAGAATTTTAACACTATTTAATAACAATAACAGAAAACTTCACACAAGGTAAATGCCATTATTGAAATTCATAAATATACACAAGGGGAATATTGAACAATAGATAATAGTTGAACAAGTACAGAAAGAAAAAGTGTGTTTGCATACGAACCTGTTTCATGGTTTGATGCAATGTTTGAAAATATAAACTGTTATCTTGATGAGATTAATTTCATGAGAACATCATGTAAATGTGAAATTTCATGATATTTCTAATATGAGTCAACCAGACTATAAATAAAGAACAAAATAAAAAACCTAGATGAAAGCAACAATATTTTTTTCTAAACTTAGAAGGGGTTCAAGAAATAAGGGTGTTGGGCTGGCGAGACAGCTCAGCAGACTAAGAACCTGCTTTGGCAAGCGCAGGGACCAGGTCCAGTCCCCGGCACCACGCACTCCCCTGGCCCTGCCCCCAGGGCAGGTTGAGCCAGCAAAGGAGACCTGGTGTGGTGGTGCACGCCTGCAATTCCAGTGCTTGGGGAGGCTGAAAACAGGGGGACAACTATGAGTTCTGGCTGTGTAGAGAGACCCTGTACCAAATACACACACACACACACACAAAAGAAATGGAGGGAGGCAGGAGTGTAAGACACAAGGGATAAAAATGAACTAAGATGTATTGTGCACATGGACCATCTCCACGTGAGGACTGCAAAGGTTCTATGTTGCAAACATCTACTACCAAAACATCACTATACTGTTGTCAGTATAGTCATGATGCACTACAGTCAGTTTCTATAGTTTTTCACTTCTTCCTATTCAACCAGTTAAATCTTCAAGTGAAAGTTTTAATTGAAATATTGTGTTGTATGTGGAGAAACCCAACACCATTTACGAACCATAGTTTTTATACAGTGTGAAATATGCAAAGAGCTGAGGGGACTTTTGAAGTTATTTTGTTATCTGAATATGGATACCAATGAGAAGATATGGGTCATGTAAAATATTGATGCTTTGGGAGTACAGTGATGGCTGTTCAATTTTTTATTTGCCTGTATTCGATTTCTTTCTTTGCTTTCTAAGGAATGCTCAATTTTGAAAATATGCAACTTTGAAAATTGAAGAAAGGTAATAAAGATGTTTCTGTGTTGCCAGGCATTGCAGCATGGAACACTATTACACTTGGCCCATGGGCATCCAACGAGACTTCATTAAGCAGGTGATGCCAGGGGATTTTTAAAAGAGCAGGATATGAACTAATAAACTACTCATTTTCAATAGTATTGGATAATAATGCCAGGTCCAGGCTAAATATTTTTTACTGCTCATCTTTCTTTGATTGCTACTCCCTGGTGGGATCTGTTCCATTTTAATCATGCTGTTCTGTTGTTAAGAACTGAGCACTCGCAGAGATCCAGTACATATTAAAAATCTCCCCGAGGAACCCAGAAGTAGCGGAGTGCACAGCAAAAGGAAATTTAGAAATAGATAAAAGTCTACCTGTTATACTCTGGGTCTAAAGTGTTCTCCAAGGACTCATGTGCTGATAGTGGTGTTCATCAACTTGTGGGGCTGTGCGAGGTAGGTGAATGTGTAGGGAGTGGGGCCTCATGGACAGAAGTAGATTGTTGAGGAGGACGTCAAGATCCAGGCCCTTCTCTTTGCCTGTTCATCACTGGTTGAATAGCTGTGCAAAATGACAGGCTTCTTTGTTTCAATGCAGCCCCAAAGCATCAGGCTCATGAGTAGCGATAGAATTTCTGAGGCTGTGCACCATAATACACATTTCTTCTTTTTGTATTTATTTTCTTGAATGTTTAGTCTCAATAAAAAAAAAAGTTAACAAGGTACCTCCACTGTCACACAAATAAGAAAGTTTCATCTCACCACGTGATTAAAAGCACTTCTCGTGACTATATGAAATATAATAAAATTACACAGCTTACTACACAGCCACTATAATTACACGCCAAGTAAGCACCCAGGGACTCACTGTGAAACTCCTAGCGGAAGGCTGATACAATTTATTTATTTGAGGATGCATCATACAATAGAACTGGAGTACAGTTTGATTTTATCTTACCTATTTGCTTTACCAGGTTGTAAACTTTAAATCATGGGTGTTCATTATAATAGTGTTGATTTCCGTAATAGTTAGGACTCAAATTTGAATATTAAAATGTGGCTCAAGTATAATAGATTATTTTTCCCTGCAATTGATTCTTGGTGTTGTACTTCTGATGCAGGAGCCCTATCTTCCAAACAGTGACGCAAGAATTCTCAGTCTCTGCTACTCAGTGATTTTTCTTTCCAACAAATATCCAGGAAGAAAAAAGAAAAAAGAATTGTAAATGATTGTGCTTGAAAAGATTTCATGGGCTGGTGAGATGTCTCGGCAGTCTGAGCTCTACGTAGTTAGACATGTGCAAGGACCAGGGTTTGATCCTCATTGCTGCAACCACACCAGCCCTACAATGGCCATGCTGAGCCAAGACCGGGTGGGGGTATGTGCCTGCAGTGCCGTGCTGGGGAGGCTGAGGACAGAAGGGCCGCTATGAGTCAGAGCTGCACAGTCAGACCCTGTACTGAAAAATAATAAGATTTCAAACATCACAACTAAAAGTGATGAAATAATATCGGCTGACCATATTTCTGTCATTTATGTAATTCTAGCTACAAAAATGTCACAAGATATAGTTTAATTGGGGACAGGGAGATAGCTCAGTTGAATAAGTGCTTGCATGTAAAGTGCATGGGTCAGAGTTCAATCACTATTTTAAAATATATATATATAATATATATATATAAATAAATACATATTTATAAATATATAAATTATATATATATATATATATTTGAATTGTATTTCCCAAAGGATGAGAGCATTAGTTTAAAGAGACTGCCAAATCCAGAAAAATGATTCCGTTAAAATCAGTTTTTTCTTAGGAATAATTGTTTACACTTATTTCTCTTTTATTTTATTTTATGTAAAAATATAAAACAAAATTTCATAATAATCAGAGAGTGACAATAGTTGACATATACATATTTCTATCTTCGAAGTAGTTACTCAGTATGCAAACTATAGGCATAAAAAGTTCTTCAACTGATATTAGCACAAACTTTCCTTTTCATTGAACTAAATGACACAAGTAGTATAAATCATTTTTTCATTTTTTTTCTCTTCCCTTCCACTCTTTCCCTTTTCCACATCATAGCTCATTTTTCCTTTTGAAAAAACAATATCGTGTTTCACAATATTTGTAGTTCATCTTATATTGACTCTTTCAGTTTCTCATAATAGACAATAACATTGCTTATGCATTTGAGATTAATTTATTTCACCTAGAAATATGGTGTAAAGTTGCATCCATTTACTTATAAAAGTTCAAGTTTATCTTTCTTTATAGCTGACTGATGTCCCATTATATGAAAGGATCACATCTTTTATCCGTTCCTTGGCTGATAGTCCTTTAGGCTGTTTCCAAACTGTGTTACTACAAACATAGCTACATATATATCACTGTGGTTTGCTCCTTTTAACTCTTCTTACACGTAAGAGAAAGAAGTGTAGAATGGCACTATTAATCCTAGCTTTCCGAGGAATCTCCAACTGATTTCAGTAGTGCTTGTAGCAGTCTGCACTCCCACCAAAGTGGAGAAGGGTTTCTTTCTCCCCACAGCACCTCCAACATTTTTTATTGCTTGATTAATGGTATAGAATCCCAGTGTTGTTGTTGTTTTTTTTCTTTTTTGGAGTGAACGTGTCATTTTTTAACAAATAATTTTATTGAGAAACAAATAGCTATGAGACAGTTTCAAAACAGATTAGTAGGACTGTTTCAATAATTAATAAACTCCATATTGTTGTCTTAGTGTTTATTCACTATACAAGATGCAGACATGATATCCTGTCCACAAACACTACTAGAAGAAATGTTTTTATTCATTCAGTCAACAGAGAACAAATCTTTCTATTAATTGAATTAAGAGAATATAGCTGTATATCTATCCTGTTTTGAATATACAGATACAAAATGGTTGTTCATTTGTATCCCCTTTGTTAAGTTTTGTCAGAGAAGGGTATTCTATTGTCATTTAAATATTGTAGGTGTGTGAATTCAGCAAAATATTCCAATATAGTCCAGTAGTCCATAATAGTATTGTGTTTTCTGTAAGACGGGCAATGTCAGAAGTTGTTGACTTGAACCTTTTACAGCTCAGCATATTAATATGCCTTTACTTTTTATACTTTGTTTTCATACTCTTCTGATGAATGCTTAAGAATAAGTTAAAACAAGACCTATATAACAAGAAATGTAACTTTTTTTATAAGGTCAGTCAAATCCCCTCAGGATTTCTCCTGAAACTCTGTACTGCAGTTTGTAGATCCTTGTCAGTGTCAGTCATGTGGATGAGTCACGGCCATTGCTTGATGAATTTGCTCTCTGTGAAAGCCTGAGAGAATGCTTTCTCTCCATGTGACTGTTTTTAGATACACTCCACATCATTGATCACATTCCTCTGTGGTCCCATAAACTCCTTGATTAGAAAATTTGGGACTCAACTGAGTTGCATGATGTTACAGTACAGGTTCTCCTATGTGATGAGTCTTCACTGACCTTGAAAGGTTAGGGCCAGAATGCTGGATGCCCTTGCAGCCCTTCTTTTTTCTCTAATTTTTGGTCTGGAAACTTAGGTTGTTAATGCTCCAGAATAGAAGCTTATTATTGTTACTCTACAACATAGGCAGTTGAGCTTGACCTCATTATCTTTGTGAATATCAAATATCTTAGAAATAACATGGAACAGGGATTTTTCATCAAGTATTGATATGCTAAACTTTAAGTTCCTACAGAATATGAAGAAAAAATTTAAAAATGAAAAGATATTTAAAATATAGAAATAAAGAATTACATATTTTTACACAGAAATTTAGAAATCTAACCATATACAGCACTGTACCAGAGCAGTCTTGTGAAATTTTTATTTCTTGTCTCTTGTTTTCATTTATTACCCTTTTTTTAAACAAGCATTTACTTGAGAGACAGTATGGCAGTAATTGGTATGTCATGATAACCAGTACATATTTAGAAGACCAGAATGACAGGCAATCCATGCAGGACCCTATTATTACACATTGCTATCTTCAGTGCAGTTGCTTAGTTCACAGGTATCAGCATATATATTTAGTCAAGGTGAGAATTCTACCAATTACCTGCCAAAAAACAAGCTTGACCCAGGTTTTTCACCGTGCACTAATGTAAAGTCAGAATGGATTAAAGACCTAAACATTTAGAAAGTATTGTTTTTACAGGCATCTCTCAAGTAATCACTGATATTGAATAATTTTCATATATTTATATTGCATTTGTATTCATCTGAGAAGTGCCAGTTTTTCCTCAAATGTTCATATTTGGAGTATTTCTTTTAAATTTGAGGGAAGATTGTTTTCAGTTTTTTATATGTTCTGGATGTAATTCTTTTGTCTGAGAGACAAATGGCTAAAACTATTTCGCACTCCGTGTGTCGTATTTTCACACTTTTGATGATTTTTTTAGAATACTCAAAATTTTAATGAGATCAAAGCCCAGTTTTCTTTTAAGTATTTTCTTTGAATTTTGGTATTATTTCATGAACACTCTGTCCACACCTGTCTTCAAGATTTCTTCCTATTTTCTCTTCCAGTAGATTTAACATTTTTATTCTTATCTTTGATTAATTGTGAATTTTGTTTAGTTCATTGTGACAGACCTGGATTTAATTTTAGTTTTGGGCATGAAGAAAGCTAGCTTTTCAAAACAATTTATTAAGAAAGCTATCTTTATTCCAGAGAACATGTTTTGCCACTTGACAAAAATTAACAAAGAAATATCAGAATGGAACCAAAGTTGATAATAGTATACATCCTGATCTTGTTCCTTATTTAGAGTGAAAGCATCTGGATTTTGACTATTTAGTATCTTATGGCGCATTTTTTATGTATGGTCATTAAGGAACTTGGCCTATAGTTTTATTTTCTGGTTGGGTGTTTCCTTGGCTTTTGTGTTTATGGTAATATTTGACACCGGGAATAAGTTAGGGAGTATTATTTTCTTCTGAATTTTTTTAGATTTTGAGAAATAGTGACACTATTTTTTCCCCAAATTTGTTCTAGAATTCAATAGTGAATCTATCAGGATCTGAGATCAGCAAATTTTTAATTAGATTTTTAAGATAATGTGGGCTGTTGTCAGAGAAGGCATTCATCAGATTAAGATAAAGACTTTCACAATTTTCTATAGGGTTTTCATTATGAATAGTTGTTGAACTTTGTAAACCTTTTTCTGCGTGTATTGAGATGATCACGTGATTTTTTTGTTTTAGCTTTGTTGATGTGGTGTATTGCATTTAAATAATCTGAAGCATCTATGCTTCCTTGGGATGAATCCAAACTGGTCTTGGTGTATTGCCTTTCTGATGCTTTGCTGCATTCTGTTTGCTAGCAGTTCATGGAGCATTTTTCGTCTATATTCATTAAGGAGGTTGGCCTGTAGCTTTATTTTCTGGTTGAATGTTTCTCTGGTTTCTGTATTATGGCAATACTTGCCACCAAGAATGAGTTAAGTAGTATTATTTCCCTCTTAATTTTGTTAAAGTTTGAGGAATATTGGCACTAACTTTTTTTCTAAATTTATTATAGAATTCAGCAGTGGATCTGTCAGGACCTGAGATTGGTAAGATTTAATTATATTTTCAATACGATTATCTGAGATTGTGTTATTTAAAATTTTTATATCTTCTTGATTAAACTTTGGTAATTCATACCTATCTAAGAATATGTCCATTTTTGTGTATTTCATTCAATAAGAGTAACGGGTTTTGAAATAGGAATTGGTGACCTTTGAATTTCCATGGGATCTCCAATAATTCCATCATTTTCATTATTCATTATATGAATTTGAGACTTTTCTTATATTGATCAGTTTGGCTAAGTGGTTTTCTTTTTTTTTTTATTCTGTCAAAGAAACAAATCCTTGATTTATTCATCGTTGGTGCTGTCTTCTCACTCTCAATTGCATTAACTTATGCCGACATTGACAATCTCTTCCTTGGGCTTGGGGGCTGCCATGCTTTTCTTTTCCAAGAACCTAGATGGACAACATTTGGTTGTTTATTTGTGCTCACTCTGTTTTCCTGATGTGAGAATTTACCACAAATTTCCCTCAGGACTGCTTTCATTTTTTTCCAGTTTCCAATACACTTTATCTGTATTCTCATAATAGATACGGTTAAATTTCTTCTTTAATTTCATCTGTGAGCCACTGGTTGTATAGCAGTGAGTTGTGCAATGCCTATATGTTTATGGAATTCTCAGTTTCTTTTACCACTGATTTCCAATTTCATTGCACTATGGTCAGATCATATTCATGAGATAATTTCAATTCCTTTACATTTACTTAAGCCATTCTATTGGATAATATATATTCTTTTTTAGAGAACTTCCCACCTACAGCTGAGAAGAATGTACATTCTGATGTTTCTGGATGAAAATCTCCATCAGTGTCTGCTAAGTATGGGGCCAAGGAGATAGTTCAGTGGAATAATTGCTTGCCTGGAAAGCACAAGGTCCTGAGTTTGATCACTGGTACCACAAAAATAAAAATAAATAAATAAATAAAATTCTACTATGTTTAGTTCATTTGCTCACAGACTTGGTTCAGGTCTGAGTTCTTTGTTTTTTTGTTGTTTGTTTGTTTTATTTTGTTTATTTTCTTTCTCGGATTGATCTATCTATTTGAGACTGTGGAGATTTATGGTTCCCTATTAAAATCATGCTTTGTTTGGGCCAGGAAGATAGTTCAATAGAATAAGTATTTGTCTGGCAAGCACAGGATCCTGTGTTCAATCACTAATACCACAAAAAATAAATAAATAAAATAAAATTCTGTTATTTCGTATTTTTCATGTCTACTAATATTTGCTTTTGCATAATTTGGTGATGCTATGTTTGGTGCATGCATATTTATAATTGCTATCTCTTGCTCTCACATGTGCCCCTTAGGATGTTATGACCAAATTTACCTCTTTTGATCATTCTGGGTTTGAAGTTTACATTGTCTGAAAATAAAATATCTACCTCTGCTTCCTTCTGAGTTGCTATTGCATGGAGTATATTTTTTCCATCCTTTGATTTTTCTACCTTTGAATTTCTTCATGAGTTAAATGTGTTTTCTATACATAGCATATTGCTGGATACATATTTTTTTATCTATACTGCCAGGCTCTTTCTTTTGATGGATTAATTTAGGCCATTTACACTGATGGTTATAACTGATATGTATTGGCTTATCTTTATCATGTTAACTTCTTTCTTTTGCTTATCTCTCTACCTCCTGTTTAATTGCTTTCCTTGCCTAATAGTTTCTTTGTATTGTTTTTGGTATTGTGGTCACTTTTATCTCTGCCTAAAATATCTGTCCTTATCTATTATAAGTTTGTTTTGATGGCCCTGAATTTCTTCTGTTCTTTGTCACAGAAGATAGAATTTCTCTAACAAAGTATGAACTTTCTTGTTATTTAAAAATATCAGGCATACGTGTGGTAACTTGAAATCATTTTGACCTTTGTCAGGGTTTTCAAATGAATATATTTAATATTGAAGACATACTTTATATTACAGTTGTGTAATATTCACCCAAAATCTCTAATGTTGAAGAATGCAAAAGATCACTCCACATGTTGGGACTCAAAGAATCCTGCTAGATGCAGGATCTCTGAACAACCTCTTATGTAATCCCTATCAAAGATCTTAGCACACAAAGCCTTAATGCTTTTTATGATGGGAGATAAATATTCTGTGCCAGCAGAGGGAAGGGTCTGTGCCAGAGGCTGAGAGATCTATACTGGAACCAGAAAGCTATGCTCCACTTGAGAAGTCTAGAAGCTTCACTGAGTATCTCAGCAATTCTCAATCTAAGGAAGTAGAGGACATGCCTTTACACCCTACGATGCTATTCATTTTATCAACTTGAGAGGCTTAAAAATTTGAGTGACTCAGCTCTCCCAGGGACCTCACTTTACAAATCTCCTGAGCCTGTGCAAGGGAAGGTCAAGGAAATGGAATGAGTGCTGTAAACACCCAAGAATAGGCAGCCTGTGTACAACGGAAGGGATGAAAAGGCTGTGCTGTGTGGGAGGTTCTGGTAGGAGCTTAGAAAACCAGAAATCTGGGGTGGTAAAACAGCTCAGTGGATTAAAGCCCCCGCAAGCAGGCACAGAGGCCTGGGGTTCGATCCCCAGGCCTGCTGTGTTGACCCTTCCCCTGTGCCGCCCAGGGTACACTCAGACAGCAATTGAGACTGGCCTTGCTGGTGAGTGCTTATAATCCCAGCTCTTGGGAGGCTGAAAAATAGTCAGATCACTATGAATCCAATCTAGTAGTGAGATCCTGAACACCCTGTAGAACCTTCCCTAAAATACAAAAAACGGAAGGAAGGAAGAAGGAGGAGGAGGAGGATAAGAAAGAAAGAAAGAGAGAGAGAGAGACAGAGACAGACACAGAGACAGAGACAGAGAGAGAATAAAAGAAAGAAAGAGAAAGAAAGAAAGAAAGAAAGAAAGAAAGAAAGAAAGAAAGAAAGAAAGAAAGAAAGAAAGAAAGAAAGAAAGAATCAGAAAGCTGGCAAAGACCAGGTTCAGGGGTTCCTGCTTGAAGGAAGGCCTCCTAGTGATGAGTGTGATCGCAGCAGACTTTGGTGCTGATGTTAGGTGCATGCAAATTACAAAACATATAGGGCTAAGAAGGCTTCTACCAATTTAAAAAGGCCTGGGAGGCGAGGTAGTGTGCCCCTGACATGACAAGAGTAATGCTGTGAGAGCAAAGCCATGTGTGTATTGGAGGCCCCAGAAATGTGGGCTGTTTGAGGAAACCTGCACAGAGAGAGCAAAAGTGGCCACCAGAGAGGACATGGGAGCTATTACCACCCACATTACGATCGTCCCTTGAGGCTCACAGAGGGTCACCAATTGCCCTGGATGCTGCGTGTAGAATGGTAGGAGTTGCTGTCTTTCCTTCTGGCTTTGGACTGCATGGCCTCCATCTTTTTTTTTATTTTCCTGTTTTATAATGTTCCTGTTTGTCACTTGTGAAATGAAAAAAATTCACCATGTGCCATAAATGGTCCAATTGTGCAACTTTCCTTTGTACAGGGTCCTGCAGTTGAGTGCTTGCTTGGCATGTTGGAGGAGCCTGGGAAGTTGGACTTTTCAGCTGTGCTGAAACTTGAAGAATTTGGCAGCTCTTGGAGATGGATTTCATGCCCTTTATCTAAAGGGATGGGAGAGTCCAAGGATGGGATATTATGCTGCAAATGCAGTATAATTTTGATAAAACATAATACTGGTTCTCAAGAGTTTTAGGGGGCCTGGCACTTAGCTCAGTTGTTTAACTGCCTGCTTATGCAAACGTAGTCAGGCTGGGTTCAATACCCAGATCCTCATGCCTAGACCAGCCCATAAGACATCCAGAGCCAGCCAAAAAAAAAAAAAAAAAAAAAAAAAACATTCTTGTGAACTTTTAAAGGTGGGGCAGATAACTCAGTAAAATAAGCACTTGCCTGGCACACACTGGGTCCTGAGTTCAATCCCTGGTACCACACACACACACAAAAAAGGAATCTTAAAATATTTGTTATAATGTTCAAGTTGTAAAATGATAAGTACAAGCGTATCTTTGTTTCTGGAAGCTAGTCTGAAAAGATGTGTCTGGTTGCCAAATGGGCAAGAGATGGATGTTAAATGTTGATTGGTTGCTACAAATAGAGAAACCTAGAAGCTTAACTGGATAACTTAGCAGTTTTGCATCATGGGATGTACAAGACATATGTTTATTGCTCTAGGGTGTTGTTCATTTTGTCAACTTGAAAAGTTTAACTAAGTGACTGAGCAAGGGGTCCCTGGACCTTTGTGCCAGTGCAAGAGGAGGGCACAGAGATGGTATCAGTGCTATATCCACCCAGGAGCAGGCAGCCAGTATAGAGCGCAAGGGAGGAAAAGTCTAGCTCTCTCTCTCTGTTGCTTTTGCTCCTTCGGCCAGCATGCTCTGTAAACACCACCCTGCCTTGGAGCCAGCTGATTACAAAGTGAGCCCTCCACACACTATGAACTAAAAATGAACATTGCCTCCCTTAATATTGAGTATTAGGTGCCTTGTCTCAGCAGGGAGATTAAAGTAACGAATAATCGAGGTACGAGGTTGAGAAAATTGGGCGTGATCCCCCCTGACTGAAAGAAAAATGCACTCAAATTACATTTTTCCTATTGCAGCCAAAGTCCCTCTCTTTCTCTTTCCAGTCACATTTAACACCATAGAATGACTTTCAGGGATTTTGCATGGAATTGTGTAACATCTCTAGGTAGTGATGTGAAGAATACACTTTCTATGTTTTCTCTTTATATAGGGGTGAAAAAAGAGTTCATTTCTTAATTCATTTCATTAGATTTTTGTGATTTTCCTTAGAATACTTCTGAACAGATTTTATCAGATTGATACTGATGAATTTCATGTCTAGGGTTCTATCATAAATAATATTGTGTTAATAATTTCTACTTTTTTAGTTTAGGGCTGATACATAGGAAAGTGGATGACTTTTTATATTAGCCTTTTGTCCTGACACCTTACTATATGTGACAGTTAAGCTGGTGTGTGAGCATGGTACCAGGAAAGCACATTTGTGGGACCATCTGCGTGAGGCATTGATATCTCTTCCTCTCTAGGGAATCTTTTCTGCTCTCCTTTCTAACTGGATGAAGTGAGAAGCTTGGTCCTCTCAAGCTGCTCGCTTCCATCATAATGTTCTAGCCTTGAAGCAGTCAATCACAGAAAAATATCATTTGAAACCATAAGCCACGTTTCCCTTTCTCTGCATTTTAGTGTTATAACAGTGATAAGAAAGCTGAATAAAATAAAAAAATAGTGTAGAAGTAAAGGAGTACTAGTAACTAGGATCTGGCAGTATGGTTAAGAAGTCTTTGGAAATGGTCTGCAAGAGGAATTTTGGATGGCTTGAGTTTGTGGACTACAGTAGTTATGGCATCCTGCAAGCAGAGCTACTGGATGATGCTGATCAGAGCTCAGATCAGAATATTTATAGCAAGTGAGACAGTAAAGACCAGAGCCATGATGCCTCGTTAGGAAAAAGGACTGCATTCAGGAGTGGACTACAAGACATTGATGTGAAGTTCTGGTATTTTTTTTTTCTTCTCTGGTTCTAAGACTATATAAAGCCTGCTTAGGCTGGCCCCACTCTTCGGGGATGCTGAGGTGAGTCTCAGGCTGGGAGTAGGTGGCACGTGCCTGGACGCCCAGCACTTGGGAAGCTGAAAGCAGGAGGCTCACTATGAGTCCAACCTGTGCAGTGAGACCCTGTAGACTCTGTCCTAAATACATAAAATATTCGAAGTATCGTATCATTTGAGTCTGTGGCATCGGTACTGCTGGCTAGTTTTACTAAGAACAGAAAGAGAAAACAAGAGAAGATTCTAAAATTTATCAAGGAAAGAAGTCTGTGTAACATTTAAATTTGCTGCTAAAGTGATTGGTTCTTGTAAAAGACACAAAATACTTGGAACCATGAATGGAAAAAAGATCCCTTGAGGGCAAGACGGGAATTGGAAAAGGGTGAAACACCATAGGCTGAGTGTTGTAGAAGTACACACTTTTCAGTTGAGGAAAAAACCCGTGGGTCACCAACTGATGCTGTTTTCATTTAGGCTTAGAGCAACACAGGAGTTGTGGCATTTGGGGTGCATTCACCCAGATTTCCCAACAATGGCTGCAAGGCCCTGCATTAAGCTCCAGAAGAGAAAGAACGTGAAGATGTGTGAATGAAGCCAAAGTTGTGGAAGAGACCTCAGATGTCTATGATGCCAAGCACGTGGAACTCTGGGCAAGGAGCAGTCGCTAGCTGGAGCCAGCCCAGAGAGAGACCATGCAGGCTATGATCCAAAATACAATAAGGACAGAGCCAGCCAAGCACTCCGAAACTCACATTCTATGACTGCATGCAGAGTATGCTAGCTACAGAATTATAGGATTGAACAGATGCCTTGCTGGGTTGTGGTCTTGCTTTGAGATACTATGCTTCTGTCTCCTTATTCCTCCATTTTGAAATGAAATGTTTGTGTTCTACCACGAAACTTTAGGATTATGTAGATTATGTAATTTACCTTTTTAAAATTATTACCGATATGCAAATTTCAGTGCTTTACAGCATGTAGAATTTGAACTTGGACTTTTAAGCAATACTAGAACTGTTGAGAGTTTGGCAAAGGAAAAAATACTATTGTAATCATATGCTCAATAGTTATAGTGTATCAGGCAGAATTATGGCAGTATGCTTATTTAGAGAGTACGTATGATTTAAATAGGTGTGTTTGAGTGTAAATTTGATAAGAGCTATAATTAGAGGCTGAAATTTGGCTATCAGGTTCATTAGCTTGAATGCCTCTTTGGGGACTGGAATGGCCCACTTCTCAGTATATTGGTGTGAATGATGTAACTGGGATTTCAAGATCTATGTATCTAGTCCATTTGTCTGAACCTTTCGGGCACAGTTCTCTTTCCTTGTTTCCTGGCCCCAAAACAATGCTTTTTAGTTTTGACAACGTTATGTTTTCTCAGATATTTGTTTTCTTTTTGAGGCTGAGTCTCACTACGCAGTTCAGGCCATCTTGAGCTCATTTTGTACCACCATAAAAAGTGCCTGGGGCTTTGCAAAGGTCTTGGCCAGAGGAACCCAGGGGAAATTCACTCTACCACACAGAAATATTTTGCATACAAATTCACAATTTATCATTCATTTTGCTATATAATAATAGAATAGGCTTTGCTCCTATGGTCTAAAGTACAAAATCAGTAGTTAACACAGTGTCAATTTCTAAATTTTACCTGATGTTATAATTATTGCTAGTTGTGGCACTATAACTAGGATGTCACATCTGCTGTAGTCATGTGTTATTGGTTGGGTAGCAGTACGGGGGATGAGTGGGGTAATAGCCTTACCACAGCACTACACTACAGACTGAGATCAGACGCAAACAGAAACCAACGTCCCACTGCCAATTAATTTGGAAGGTAGGATCTTGGGACAGACACAAACCAGGAATCTAACATTAGAAGATATCCCTGAAAAGTGGAATTTTCCTGAATAAGTTTATATTTTTTCTACTTTAATTTTATTTTAAACAGTAAAAACAGAAGCAAAAACAAATAGAAAAAAATATAGAAACAGGGTAACATACAACAATACTGATGTTACAGATTTTCAAAACAGGAATAGCTAATTAACAATGGCTGTTATATTATCTATTTTTAGCATTATTATCAGATATTAGCAATAGTGCACATTTAGAAGGCCAAGATGAGAGCTATTCAATCATGGGTTGTGTAGTAGACATTGCTGTCCTCTATACAGTTGCTCAGATCGCAGATAACAGAGTGCAGACTCTCTGATACTAGTGACACCTACTACCAAAACTGACATGGATAGCAAAAATAAAAGAAGAATGTCTTTTGAAAAGAGAAAATATCAACATGAAGAAGAAAAGTGCAGTCTCAGAATCCCACGCCACCCATGACAAGTCCAGGACATATCAACATAGGAGAAATGGAAAGCCACCCACCTGAACTTTCTAAAAGGATAGCAATTGAAGTAATGAAACAACTCCAGGAGGCTATAGAGGAAATCATTTCAGAAGTAATCTACCAGGTAAAAAAAAAAGAAATGGCAACCACAATGAAGGAATTTCTGAGAATAGCTAAAGAAGACATACATTAAAATATAGGAACAGAAAAATGATGAAAGCCTTAAATGAAAATTATGAATATAATCAAATGCATAAAACAGATATTTAAAGAGATACCTAGGAAATGAAAATTATAATTTGATACTGAAGATAGATGTCAGAGCTTCAGGGAAGCACTGGAGCTAGTGCCTATGAAGGGAAGATCTCTTCAAAATAGCCAGGAATAGGGAAAGAACAATCCAACAGTCGAAAGAGGATGCAAACAAAACAATATAATATTGATAGATATCAACACAAAAGCACAAGTCAACATAAATGATGCAAAAAGACTGTTTGCAGAAGTAATATCAGAACATTTTGCAAAAAGAATATGACATACAAAAAAAAGAATAAAATAAACAGTATTTATAACCAAACAAAAATAAATGTACAAATTACCAAAAGCTATGGGATGCAATGAAAGCAGTTCTCAGGGAGAAATTTAGTGTTCAAATCTCATATCAGGAAAACAGAATGAGTACAAATAAATAACCTAATGCTACACATCAAGATTTTAGAAAAGGAAGAGCAAACCAAGACCTAAGCCCATGCAAGGGAAGAGATTACAAAGATCAGAGCAGAAATTAAGGCAATGGACACTAAGAAAATAACAGAGTCAATTAATTGAAAAGATGGTTCTATGAGAGAATAAGCAAAATTGATAAAACCTTAGCCAAATGTATTAAGACCATGTAAAAAAAGTCAAATTCATGCAATAAGGAATGCACATGGTCAAATTCCTATAAATTCTGTGGAAATTCAGAAGACCACCAATATTTACTTTGAAAATCTTTACTCTCATAAGATGGAAAACAAGAAGAAAGGGACAGATTTCTAAATATCTATTAACTTCCAATACTTCCTTAGTAAGATATGAAGTTTTGAATAACACATTATCAGTCACTGAAAATAAAAATGTAATTATAAACTTATCAACAGAAACAAAATGATGTTTACACATGCATGTAGACTCATTACCTTTATGAATACGGTACCTACTTGCATCAATTTACCTATAAAACCCTCAAATTTATCTTTCTTTACTGCTGTTAGGTTTCAATGTATAAGAATACCACATCCTTTTTATCCATTCCTCAGTTGATTGACATGTGTGTTGTTTCCAAGATTTAGCTGTTGCAAATTGTGATACTATAAATGTGGATGCACATATATTGTTGGAGTATGCTGTTCTTAGTTCTTCTGGAAAAACATCCAGAAAGGGAACAGCTGCCTTAAATGAGACCTGTCATTCTACTGCTTTGAGGAATCACCACGCTGACATACCAGTGACTACATGCTTAAAGCATAAGTACAATTTGCAAGGTGCAATATATACTGCGAAACAGAAAGAAACTGTTCAGCTATATTAAGGGAAAAGAGAAATGAAAGAAAGAAGGGAAAGTCATATATATGTCATATACATAGATATGTATGACATATATATATATATATATATATATATATATATATATATATATATATATGCCAAGATAATTGTATTACTTTCTGGTTTATTTAAAGAATCATGTAATGCATAAATTTTGTCCAATTTTTCATACTTATAACTAATAATCTGAACAACTACTTTGAAGACAACAATATGCACTATAGCAGAGATTGTTGAATTCATATAATAGTGTTTCTTGAAATTCATATTGTTTCCACTTTCCAAAAATTTTTGTTTTCCTCTCTTTAAAAATACAAAGAAAATTAAACACTGCTAAAGAAAAAAAATTAGAAAGCTCACCAACAGAACAAAGTCTAGATGCTTATTGATTGACAGCTGAATTCTACAAGAAATTTAGAGGTTTAATATCATCACTCCCCAAAATCCTTAATGAAACTCAAAAGGAAGCAATTCTTCTTATCATTTTGGAAAGCAAGCATTACCCTCTCTACCAAAACAAGAGAAAGACTCAAGCAAAAAGGAAAACTAAAGGCTGACATCACCAAGGAACACAGATGCAAAATTTCCCAAAAAATACTAGCAAATAAAATGCAGCAAATCGTCAGGAAGATTATACACCATCACCACGTGGGATTCATCCCAGGCTTTCAGGGATGGATCAACATATCCAAAGCATTAAATGTACTATACCATGTCAATAGCTCAAAAGACAAAAAATACACAATCATCTCAATAGATACAGTAAAATATTTTCACAAAATTAGTCATTCACGATAAAATCCCTACTGAAAACTGGAACAGATTATCTGCATCTCAATCTGAAAAAAGCCATTTATGACAAACCAACAGCAAACATCACAATCGTTATGGTTTGTGTCTAGTTGTCCCCCCAAAGCCTCATGGGGCTGGGACTTCTATAGTTTGAGATTAACTCATGATCCCCTGGGATTATGGGTGATCCACTGGGAGTATAGGTTTTAGTACTGCTGAGATTATGGGTGTGAATGCTATGCCCCACCTGGGGAAGAGAGCCTTAGTGCAATATGAGAAAGACTTGCTCTCTGTTGCCATTGTTGCTGTTCCACTGCCAGGAATGGCTGCTGTCTGCCATGTGTCGCTCATCCTTGGAGCCAGCTGAATATGGACCGAAACCTCCAGTAACTGTGAGCTAAATAAACTTTTCCTTCCTTCATGTTGGGTGTCAGGTATTTATTTGTCCCAACAATGAGAGAAGAGTACCTGAGACAATGATAAATAGACAAATATTGAACGTTTTCACTGTGAAGTAAGGAACTAAATGAGGATGTGTACTTTCCCTACTACTATTCAATATCATTCTGGAAACATTAGCTGGAGCAATTGGAAAACAGAGATAAATAAAATGAATAAGCATCAGAAATCAAGGAGTTAAATCATCATCATTTACAGATAACAGCTCCAAAAGAGACTCCCAGAATTAATAAGAAATTCACTAGTTTATCTGGATACAAAGTTGGCATTCATATGTTAATAGCATTCTTGTGCACAAATAACAAACACAGAGAATGAAATTAGGAAACTCATACACTTCACCTTATCATCCCTGAAAATGAAATGATTAAGAATCAATCTAACCACTGAAGTAAAAGATCTATTCTATACATTTAAAATTAGAATGCTCCGAAAAAAGAGATAGAATAGGATTTCATAAAATGGAAATTTGTAGCTTTCTCATGGATAGGAAGAACAAGCACTGTGAAAATGGCCATACTACTAAAACTGTTTTACAGACCTAATGCAATTCTGATCAAAATAACCTTATCATATCTCACAGAATGAGAGAAAACATTCATAAAATTCTTCTGGATCCAGAAGAGATGTAGAAGAGCAAAGGCAAGGTGGAAGGATAGCAATCTCTGTCTTGAAATTATGCTACGAGACAACTGTGATAAAAATCAGCATGGTAGTGGAAGAAAAGAAAACAGACCTGAATATCAATGGAACATAATAGAAGATGCAGACCCAATCAGGAATCTAAATATTAAAGCAGAAATACTAATATTTACTAGGAGAGGAAGCAGGTAGAAATTTTGAAGACAGAGAGGTAGGCAAGGAGTTCACGAACAAAAGCTAAACTTCAGGGGAAATAGTTCAAAGAATCAAGAAATGGGATCTGCTACTACTTCTGCCAACATACTTTAATGTCTTTGGTAATATCTACAGATTGTTCATTGATACTTATTAGTCACATTATTTTTCTTTGCATCATCTTGTAGCTGTTGTGTTGTGATTTCATGGTTTGTCACTATTTTATTTTCTTAATTTTTTTTTTTTTTAAACAGATATTTCACTACAGAGTCTCACCGCACAGATTAGGCTCATGGAGATCCTCCTGTTTTTAACCTCCCAAACACTGGGATTACAGGTGTGGGCCACCATGCCCAGTCTCAGCGTGCCCTGGGGGTGGGGCTGGAGGACACCATGGAGATCAAACCCCAATCCCTGCATTTGACTAAGCAGGTGCTTTAATGCTCTGAGCTACCTGGCTAGACCTGACATTACTTTTCTAGAGATGTGTGCTTTTGTGTTCATTAACTGCAATACTATCTTCAAGGTCTGAAATCCCATCTTTTGTTTCATTCCAGCAGTTTTTCCCCCTACTGAGGAATGGATAAGAAAGTTGTGGCATCTTTGTGCAATGAAGTACTATTGAGCTATAAGGAAAGATCATCTCCAGGCTTTTATATGCAAATGGATGCAAATAGAGACCATATCCATAAATAAAATGAATCTTCAAGACTCACATGAATAAATGTTGTATTGTCTCCCTAATATTAGGAACTGAAAGAGTAAATAAGACCCAAATGGTACAATAGATACAGTGAAGGAGAAAGAAACTGTTCAAAAAGAAAGAACAAGTGGGATATGAGAAAAGAGATAAGGAAGAGGGGAGGAGGTATGTTGTATATATACAAAACAGCTAAGATAATTGCACTATGAATTTCTATTAGTTTATTGAAAGGAACAGTTAGTGCTCATATTGTCTGATCAATTTTGCTTACCTCCATATGGTAATCAGAGCAACTGCTTTGAAATTAACGATATGCAGTATAGTAAGTTAATTTCTTATTAGGTTTTGTTTTTACCACATTTTGTATGTCATTGACTGTTACTGGGTTATTGGAAGTTCTTATATCTTCTTGATTCAGTTTTGGTAATTTGTACCTTTCTAGGAATCTGTCCATTTTGTCTGTGTCTTCTATTCTGTGAGCCTAAAGATTTTCAAAGTAGCTGTTGATGATCTTCTGAATTGCCACTGGGTCTGTAGTGATTTCACCCATTCCTTTCCTTACTGTAATAAGTTAATTTTTTATCATACAGTTTTGAAATTGTGTTATTTTTACTGCTTTTTCTTAAATAAAATAACCAGAAGAAAAATTACCTCATTTTGTATCTCATGGTAGCTTTGAACTTATAGACTCACTGAGATCGTACTCCCTCAGCTTTGCAAGTGCTGTGATTATAGGCCTGTGCCTACATGTGTGCATATTTGTTTGTCCTTTTGTTTTGTTCAATTAGATTATGCCTTATTTGGCCAAAGAAAGTCTTACGTGTTCCTTTCCAATCTAAGTGCATTTTCTATTTTTTCTTCCTTATTGCACCATCTGAGATTTTTCAATATCATTTTAAATGTAAAGTTCAAAGAAGTAAGGAAGGGAAAGGGGAAGTGGAAGGGGAAGGGGGAGGGGAAGGAGACAAAAACGAAGGGGAAGGGGAAGAAGAAGGAAGAGGAGGGGGAGGACTTGCTTTATTTCTGATCTTAGTGAAATGCTTGAATTTCTCACTTTTGGATATGAAGACAGCTGTAGATTTGCACTGTATATTCTTTACAGGATGAAAGGTTTTTCTTTAGTCATTGTCTATGGAGATTTTTAACATGCGATAGTGTTATAATTTATCAAATGCTTTGCTACATTCATTGATGTATTCATATAATTTAAATCTAACTAGTTTGTTTTAATTTGGGGCTTAAGTTGCACACTGCAATAAAATTTGATATGAATTTGATGCTTATTTGATAGAACATTTAAATTTGTATTTTTCAAAGTATCTCATTTTCAGGGTTGATGAGATAGCTCAGTGAACTAAATGCCTCCTTAGTCACGTACAGGGACCAAGGTTCCAGCGCTAGCCCCACACGCCATCCCCGCACCACCCTGGGAGCACTGAGCTGGTGCCCAAGTCTGGGCCCAAGTCTGGGCCCAAGTCTGCGATTCAAGCACTGGGGAAGCTAAAAACACGAGGATCAGTGTGGCTCTGAGCTGCACAGAGAACCTGTACCAAATACACAAATTAAAAAAGTAACCTTTCAGACAACATTATTAGATATTGTTTGCTTATATATGCATTTTTCATACTGAACTCTGAGATAATCCCTCAGCTTCGGCAGCCACCTCAGCTTTTATTTTAATGCAGGGTGCTGCCCAGCTTCTAGGCCTGTTAAGTTGGTCCCAGTGAGCAACACTCCTGTGTCAGCATCCCAGTTGCTGAAATTATACATATGTGTGTGTATGTGTGTGTGTGTATAGTTATATTTTTAATCTTCTCTTCCAATATCTGAATACAATTTGATTCATTAAGTGCATTGACATTCAAAATTATTGATAGAAGAGCTAGATATGCACTTACCATATTTGTTGCTATTCCATTTGTTGCCCTCTTGTTTTCCTTCTGCTATTTTATTTCTCTCTGTGTGTGTGTGTGTGTGTGTGTTGTGTGTGTGTGTGTGTGTGTGGCTTCTGTTTATCATACCATGGTTCCACTATAGTTTGAGAATTATTTAAAAATTTATACTCAACACTAGTTAAAAAGTGTTGATTACTTCTGAGTAATAAGATAACCTTAGTTCATCTCACTTCTCCCTTGTATAATTTTTTTTTGGTGGAACCAGGGATTGAACTCTGGCCCTTGCAATTGCCAAGGAAATGTTTATTCCATTGAGCCATCTCCCCAGCCCACCCTTGTATAATTTTTACATTCTCTTTATTATACATGAGCATACACAATTACATATTTTATTCAGTCTGTTAAATACATTAAAGCTATTATTATTTTAAACTAAGGGTTAGCTCCAGATCAATTAAAAATAAGGAAAAAAATATGTTTTCCTTCCTTCTTGATACTTTTTTATATAAACCAGAGTTTCTGAGATTTATCATTTTCTTTTTTCTAAAGTATATTTTAAAGCACTTTTTGATATAAATCAGTCAATAAATTTTCTAATTTGTTGTCTAGTATTCTTTTTATCTCTACACTTTGATTATGTCTTTCATGTGTGTGTGTGTGTGTGTGTGTGTGTGTGTGTGTGTGTGAGGTACCAGGAATTGATCTCAAGACCTTTCATTTGCCTGGGAAAGCTCTATTAATCTGTCTCTCTGGCCCTCTTTCTCTGCATTTTGATGGCTAATTTTTCAATACATAAATTTTACATCATTTTTCTGAATAATATATATATTGTACATGATTCTTTCTTCTGAATAGTTAGTGAAGAAAAGTCGAATATAATTGTTACTTTGCCTTTTTAGCAGTAAGCTCTTACTTTGCTCTGAATTCTTTCAATATATATATATATTTTTTACTTTCTCGAGTAGAATTATGATAGAACCAGATGTAGGCATTTGTCTTCCATTTGCTCTTCCACCTTTTTGCATTTGTGTCCTACTTTCTGACTTCACCTGGGTGTAGAGTTTCAGTTACTTTTACATTGAACCTTGCTTTGTACTTTTCTTTCTTCGCCTTCTAGTATTTTCTCTTTATGACTATTACACCCCTTACAGTTGTATGATATTCTTACACATTTTGTATTTTCATTCTAAGGCTCTGTTTTATTCGCTTTGTGCTTTTGAAAGTTCTTATTGTTACAGCTTCAAGGTCAGTTATTTTTTTTTTAATTATCTGTATCCAACCTACAAATCAGCCCATATAATTTTGTCTTCATTTATTACTATATGTTCTAAATTTCATATTTAATATTTATTTTGTCTCATTACTTTTCCTCTAGGATTACATTCTCCTTCTGTTTCTTTGTGCTGTCTTATTTTTATTGTACTCTTTAGTATACTAATGAGTTTTGTTTGTTTTACATTCTTGATCTGATTATCCAGTCATTACATACCCGAATCTGGTTTTTAGACATGTTTATACCCTCTGAGCTGCTCTTTTGGACTTTCAGTGTATCTTTTCCTTTTCCTTTGAAATCTACATGTAATACACTGCGTGAAAGGAATCTCGGTCAGCCACTCCTCGGCGACAGAGCAGGGCTGTACGTTCTATGGTCCAGTGAGCCCATCGCAGCTCCGGAGCGCTGTGCTCCTGTGCTCTAAGTTTCTCTAGAGCATCTCCTTGTCAGCTCTGCTCCCTAGGTGGAGATGCGTTCAGGCAGCTGGTTGAAGCCTTTCATGTCCCTCTATCGTTTTCAAATGCTAATGTCAGCAGGTGTTGAGTGCTTTTCTTTCCTTAGCTCGATTCAGCTCTGATAAAACTATACCAGCTTAGTCTCTGGTAAAATACTTTCTTCTGAGAGGGCTTGGAAAACATAAGAGAATTTACAGGTATATTCAAAACAACTACCTTCTTCCCTCCTGTCTCTGCTGGGTTCAGAGGGGATTTTTTTCTGAGATTCACAATGAGGATGTGATAGAAATTCTGAGTGTAAATCCAAAAAACATTTGGACTCCTCTTGTACAGGACCTTCCTCAACACTGTAAATCTTAAATTTGCCTACATTGAGCTTCCAGGAACTTGTGAATTTGTTCATGTTTACCTCCTCCTTCAGTATTTTTCTTTTTCTCATGGAGGATTCTGCTTGCAGATCTGCATTCTGAGTAGTCTGTGAGTCTTTGCACTCATCTATCCCTAAGAGCATGAGGCATGCATTGTCCTGTCCACACTTCCCTGAAAGGTTTATGAAGAATATATATTTTTGTTTTTTAACTCCTTAGGAGGGCTAGCGAGATAGCTCAGCAGACTCAGCCCCTACATAGGCAAGCACAGGGATCTGGCTCCACATGAACCATGTGCTACAACACACCATCTCCGAGTGCTGAGCTGGTGACAGAACGGGGCGTGGCGGCACACACCTGGAATCCCAGCTCTGGGGAGGCTGAAACAGCAGGACCACGAAGAGTCCCAGGTGTGTAGTGAGACTTCATACCAACACATAAAAAATTAAATTAAATTTAAAAATTCCAATCAATTTCTAAGGCATACTGTATGATATTACCTGCAGTAAAAACATCTATGCTAGAGCAAAAAGCAGGAATATACACATTTTTTTGCTACAATTCTCAAATAAAAATTTTGCAGCTCACAATTAAATGAAAATATATACACAGCATGTGGTAGGCAAACATGCACTTTAGTAAATTAACTTTTTTTCTCCAGTAAAAGTCAGCATGCTTTTGTGCACAGACAGCATAATTTAAGGGAGGAAATAGATCGCAACCAAAATAAATATTGTTTCTTTTCTTATTTTTTAACATACGTAGGATCAAATTCAGGGCCTTACGCTTGCCAGAAAGGCACTTATGTCACTGAGCTGTCTCCCTGGCCCAAAACAAATATTCTAATGTACGAAGAATTTTACATATTTATAAGTTATTTATATTTTAATTAAACATCCTTCAGGAAATCAGTGTATTTTACATGCATCCAAATAGGTCCACCTTTTTTTATTTTTTCTTATATGACTGAGATTTCACTTCTTAGCTTCTTGGACAATGAAATTCTAAGAAAATAATATTCATAGATTTAAGAACAAGCATGTATGAAACTTTATTCAAATGTTATTCTGTACTAAGATATTTATATCAATATATTTAACCATCTTAATATTATCTAGAATAAAAGCAGAAGCCAATCAAACTTTTTCTACTTTTCTATCTTCTAAACTCATAAGTTAGGAAGTAGAGAGCAACTATATTACTTCTAGTGAAGATTATTAAGACTTTAAATAAGCCTGATCTTCAAAAGACATAAGTCAATAACACTGACCTAAGCTATATTTAATGCTTTAAAATGAAATTCTTGAATGAACACTTTCTTCTGTTAATATATGTGGAAAATATTTATTTAAATTTCTTTCTGTTCATGTGTTTCTTATGATAGTGTATGATTTCGACCTTCTAAATACTTTGAACCTTTGTGGTTGGAAAGAAGAAAGATAATGACAACAGTTTAACTCAACAGACTTTATTTCATATAGTGGCTGGTGACATCTCCAAAACACTTTTCTGTTGACAATGTCCGTACAAAATTAGGACGTAAGCATCAGCTAATTGTGCATAATTTCAGTTATTTGACAGCCCACATTAATTTGCACAATGATTAAAGCAGCTAGCGAGATATTTGTTAATATGCTTTTTTAAATGAATTTAGGACAGGGTCTACAGGGTCTCACTACATAGACCGGACTCATAGTGATTCTTCTGTGTTCAGCCTTCCAAGTGCTGGGATTACGGGCTTGTGTAATCGTGCCCAGTCTCAGTTGCTGTCTCAGCATGCTCCAGGGGTGGGGCTGGCACAGCAAGCCAGGGATCAAACCCTTGCCACTGTGCTCTGCCTACGCAGACACTTCAATCTATTAAGCTATCTTATCTAGTTGGCCCTTATTTTTTTAGTTTTTGGGTGGGTGGTGGAACCGGGAATTGAACTAAGGTTCTTGTACTTGCCAGGCAAGTAATTATTCTACTAAACCATCTCCTTGGCCCCCCTTATTTGTTAATATATTTGATCAAATTATTTAACAGATAACTAGATTGTCAGTTTAATGACATATACAAGCTGATAAATTTTGGGATCGTTTACGCTTACATAATGTCCTCCCTGTGTAGATAGGCTTTGTGACCTGGCAAGGGACGAAGATTTTCACAGAATCGTACCCTGATAATAACTAAAAATCCTGAACACAAATAATTATCTGCATATAGATATTGTGCTTGTTTATACACTGCTAGTAATTATTTGTTACTTACATGAATAGGTTACACAGGATATAAATATAGATTTTTATTCAGAATAGATGGATAGAAGCCATCTAATTCGTAAGCCAAACAATCCAAGCTTTGCTGAGTGATGAAACCGTTCCACAAATAAAATTTTACAAGACCAAATTATGATAAATAAGAAGATTTATTCACTCCTACTCAAAATGATACGTTTCATAACTGGTTAGAAAATATTTAATTATTATAGGAGAAAATATGCGCTCTTAAAAACAGTACAATAGAACTGAGTCAATTTTCATATTGATTTTTGCACAATAATAGATGTTTCAATTACTCTGGGACTGAGGCTAAAATAGATGTAAAAATAGTTTGAAATTCTACTCTATTTGAACGGTATCTGGGTTTTGGTACTAATAAGTTTATTTTGAAGTATAACCATATTATTCAACCAACCATGACTCCATTAGTTCATGCTTTTATTTATGACTTATTTTGCTATGTCTGATTTCCTAGGTAGTTACTAGCTCTTCGGAACAAAATGCACCACCTATATGTGCTTACCTACATCAGTGTAAGTTATTTAAATATTTTTCTTTCTTCCTGACAGATAAATACTTTAATATATAATGTATTTCAATTTTTTAAAAAAAGTTCTTATAGACCTCCTGAAAATATACCAATGTTCCATGCATGCGTGTGTGTGTGTGTGTGTGTATGTGTGTATGTGTGTGTGTGTGTGCACACGCATGTGTGAGCACGGTGAGGGGAAAACCCAGGGCTCACAGACAAGCGTGTGCTTTGCTGGTCAGCTTCCCACCAGTCCTTTCCAGTTCGCTGTTCACTGAATCATTCAGTTTTTCTCTATAATTTTCCACTCTGGTGCACCAGGGGAGGAGCTTGAATCCTCAGCCAGCTTGTATAAAAATGATTTACATTCAGTGAAAACCAGAAAATAAGAAAAAAGGAGGGTTTTTGACCTTCTTGATGGATGGGAACATGCTCTTACAAGAGCAAGCCTTGTACATGAAAGAAGGTCAGTGAGTGACAGTGATTTATAATTGGATATTAAGTGCTCAGGTTATTATTTAATGAATTTTACTCATGCCATCTATGGATACAATGATCTAATCTGGATAATAATACTGTCACCAGAGTGATCTTGAATCCACAGTATAAGCAGCATGTTTTCGACTTAGTTAAAATACTCTCTTTTTAAATATATCTTTCTGACATAACTAGTTGCACTAGTTAAATGTCTTTTGTAGTCTGTTTGTGAATAACACATAAAACTAACTGGTCCCCAAGTCCTTGTACGTAATATAGTTTGAAGATTAAAGACTCCTTGAAAGCCAAGAAATGATAGAACCATTTTTCCTAGTAAGACACACAGCATCAGAAGGTCTAAACTGATGACCTAGAACAAGTTATCTGTCAAAAACATAGACAAAAACATTTACAAAATAACACCAACATTACTACATATATTCCAAAAAACAATAAAGAAATTTTACTTACAATTACAGGAGTATGTAAATGTTAGTAAATGCCTTAAAACTCAGTGAAAATTACTACATGCATAATTAAAATGAATGACTTGGCATTTGGATGATAACAGGATTATATCCAGGTAAGATTAACATTTTGAACAAGAAAGTAAGACAGTATTTAAGATGACCAATTATGAATCAGATATAGTAAGAAATGTTTTGACATGTATTTTCTCATCATCTGCTATAAGAGTTCAGAAAGGTATTGATACTGTTGTTTAGGCTGGAAAATGACATTTGTGGACTCCTACTTGCTCATGGTCACGTGGCCCATAAGAGGTGCAGCACTAATTGTAATTCCTTAAAATTTCAGTTAATGTTCTAACTAGATTACAGTGCATAAATATTTATATTTCTCTCATAACTGAGGAAAACTTTCGGTGGAATTTATCACTGGCCAAAGTTGAGAAGCTGTGATGATATGAATTTCTTTCTGGAATGTAAACTACACGGCTTGAGCAGAGCTCCCACTTCCAGTACTGTACTGTTTCTGTGGAGCTGGATTTCCATCAGATGTGATGATTCTCATACAGAAATGAGTGCCTGTGATATTTTTATTAATTAACTTATTTATTTATTTTTATGTATTTAGGACAGGGTCTGCAGGGGCTACTCAGTCTCCCTGACAGGTAAGACTGGTAGTGATCCTTCCATTTTCAGCCTCCTCAGCACTGGGATTACAGGCTTATGTCACCACACCCAGTCTCATCCACCACCTCAGTGCATCCTGTGGGCAAGGCCGGTACGGCCGGCCAGAGATCAAATACGCCATTATGTTTGCCTAAGCAGGCACTTTGGTCCACTGAGCTATTGGGCCGGCGCTTTCCTTTAGTATTTTGTATACTGTTGCCTTGCTGGTGTTAACAGTATGTGTGTCTGACCACATATGTGTTTTAGTTTTCTTTTGATTTCTGATAATTTGGCAGAAGTTTCCTCCAGTGCCATACAGGTCTCAGCAGAGATGCTCATCCACGCCTTGACAGCCTGGTGTCACAGCCCGTCCACCTGAGCTGACGCTGGGCCACTGAGGACACACAGTGTTACTGCATGTAAGCCTTCTTTTATGCAGTATGACACAGCCTTGGCCATGCACCTTGGGGCTACACTGGAAGCCACCCGAAGGAAGTCACCCCTGTGCAACCTGCGCTGTGTGCATGTAAGTGTGGCCACACGTGGCTCTGGGAGGCCGAGCTCGTGGCTCCCACACTCCTTCTCCACCTGGAGTCTGCAATGAATGATGTCAACATGTTTCATAGAGTTATGACAAGTAAGTAAATGGAAAGTTGTACAGTATTGATTCCATTTATTATAGAATGAATTACTGTTTATAAAGCCAATTTCCCCATATTTTAATATCATATTATTTCAAGTTTGTATAACTAGAAAATATTTTACTTTTAGTTTTCAAAGGTATATTTGCTAAGTATAAAATTCAAAGAGGATAGATCTTTTAATTTTTCTTTCAGTCCTTTAATTAGTCTAGTTTCTTACACACTTGGTCCTTTTCTTCCTTGTGTGCAATAAGATGCTATCTAATTTTGTTCTTCCATCGCTAATATTTTTATGTATATGCTTTAATCATTTTTTTCTTTACAATAAGTTTTGGTGGACAATTTCACTTTTGTATCTTGGCATGATTTTATTTAAATTTCTTGTGCGAAAGGTTCATTTATCTTGTAAATGTGGTATTATAAGTTGAACTAAGTTCAGAAATTTTAGATCTTTAAATATTTATTGCCTACTCCTTGCTACTTTGAAAATTCTAATTACATGAATATAAAAAAGAAAGGAGCAGTTAATGCTTACAATTTTTGTTTTAATTCTGATATTTTGCTCACTTGAATTTCTTAAAACTTCTTAGTTATTGTATTTTTTAAACAAAACTTGTACATGTATATGTGGTAATCCAAAAACTAATTTTCAAATAGCATCATGTAATGCAGCAATTATTGTTAGATTCTTATTATTTTGTTTAATGAAATCTTGTATCATGCATAATGATGTTTTCTTCTATAACTTTTGTGTTATTTAAAAAAATAATAATAAAAAGTACAAAATTTTAAAAAATTATATTTTGGGATACTTTCACTGAAAGTTGACTCTGAGGATTTTAAATTTATTAGAGACATGCAACTTGTGTTTTATTGTGATTTAAAATTTCTTTTGAGTATGTCTATATATACATTTTACAAAAAGCTGTGGGAGCTATCGTTGCTTTTCCTGCTATAATTGCTAAATTCCCAATTCTTCAAAATTTCAAAAAGAAATATGTAACTTTTAAAATGAAATCAGTATGTGCTATTTACGTAGCTTGGTATAATTTTCATATCAGAAGCCATATTTTTAAATCACTGGAATGCAGCAACACTCATAAATGAACATATACCTCTATTATTAAGGTTTCCTGGTCAAATTCATCCATACTGGACTTTCAACAATACTGTTGCTTCACCACCAGATGCACTGAGCAAGACACAGAGACCAGGTGTGGTAGTGCACACCTGTAATCCCAGGGCTGAGGAGGCTGAGACAGGAGGACCAGTAGGAGTCTGACCTGCATAGTGAGACCCTGTACCAAATGCATAAAACAAAAACAAAACAAAACAAAAAAATCCACAATACTGTTCTTTTCCCGATAGCTATTACTGCTTCAATTTCAAATGGATCCCTGCCTCATCTCATGGAATGCTTTGTGGCAGTTCTGAATCCTGAATACACACACAGACACACACATGCACATACACACATATACAAACACACACACACACACACACACGTGTATTTGTGTAAGGCTTCAAAGATGTCTCCCTTGATACTGAGTCTCTCATTTGTTTTCTGGAGCTAGATGAAAGTATTCAAATATTTTTTAAAAGTTTAAAATCCTTAATTGAATTAAATGTGTTCAGAATGCATTAAACATGTTCTGCTTGTTGTTTTCACTTTAACTTGTTGGCTACAGTTTGGAGAGTATTAGAAATGAAATGGTATAACCACGGAAATAATAATAATAATAATAATAATAATAATAATAAACCTTTGTTTTTACTTTTTTAATGTATTTGGTACAAAGGTCTCGCAGCCCAGACTCATAGGGATCGTCCTGTTTTCTGACTCCCCAGTGCTGGGATTCCAGGCAGCAGCACCACGCCTGGACCTATTGGCTGGATCAGCACATGCAGCAGCGGTAGGAACTTTTTGACATGTTGTGCTGGGGATTGAACCCAAGTCCCTGCATTTGCCTACTCAGGCACTTAGTCCACTGAGCTATTTCACTGACCCTAAAATTTGTTTTAATTTTCAGGTATAGATGTGATCTTGGTCTCAGTGAACTTTGTTTGACCTGTGTCAAAACACATGTGCATTACTTCTAGCCCTAACATTCATGAATCCACACCACTTTTCCTACTGAAGCCAGGATAGTTTCAGTGCCCAAAAATCTTTGTATTGTTGAAGCATAAATGTGTTGCTACTTATTTAACTTGGACCTTTAAAATCTCTATGTGTCCCATAAGAACATAGGGCAAAAAATTTTCAATTAGGTACGCCTCTTACTGAGTAGATGTGTATTAAGAAAAGACATTTACTTTGTCCATAATTAATATTCATTTATATCAACATTGATTAATAATTGTCACTTACAAGATAGACTTGAACATAAGCCTTAATTAGTATTTACTATAACACTTTATGCTTAAAATTCTGATATTTCAGTAACCAATATATCTAGGGAGGCACAAATATTCAAACAAGTTCCAAGCCCAGCAAGAAACAGTGGAATGATAAAATATACTTTATTGAATTTTTAAGATATAATTTATTTAAATTTTATTCTGTTTTGTAGTCGATTAAATACATTTTACTGAATTTTGAACAACTTTCCCATTAAAACACAATCATTGAATTTTAATTTTTCTCCTTTTTATTGTTTGCAACACGAGACATTTACATTGACCTTGACAGTAGGCCTGCGGACATAATCCACCTCATCTCTGATTCTAATCACCCTCCACCTTCCGCCTGCTTTAGGTTTATTGCTTTTTGTTTCTATGGAACACAGCAAGATCTCCAAATAGCTTCTAAAAAGTTATGTATATTTTTACACACAAAAGTCTTAATTTGATTCTTAATTTAAGATGTGTTTGCTAGATTTAACAACTCATTTTTGCACCATAGTTCTTTTTATATTTATTTCTGTTCTAGGACATTTACATAATGGCTTATATTAGATGTTAATTTGAATGGTTAAAGAATACTCAGAAACCTGCTAAGATATAATTTCTCATTACATCTGTGAGCGTATTTCCATAAGAGATTGCCGTTTGAATCGCCAAAGAAAGAATATGTCTTCCCCCAGTGCATGTGAGCGCCATCAAATCAGCTGAAGGACCAGAAAGGAATAAAGAGCGAAGAAAGGACAAGGCGATGTGTGCTCTCTTCTGAAGCTGTGACATAGCTTTCCTGCCCCAGCCTTCCGTGCTTCGGATACGGCTTCACTGTAGCCCCTCTACATTCAAGGGGTTCTCTTGAAAGGACTGATTTAGTCGGGTTCTGGATACAGGTGCTCAAATGCTTTTAAAAATGCTCAGTCATCTTGATAAACTGAAATACTTGTAAGTGGCAATAAATGCAATTCAGTGGACATTACCTATGAGCTGGGGCCTGGCCATGTTACAAGTTTTCCTCCATTACACCGTTTCTCTTGTGAGGGTGAGATTTGGGACCCAAGTCCTTCTTAAATTATCTAGTAATCACTACAAGAATTGTAGGTAAGCAATATATATAAAACAAATCACTGCTGTTTACGGGATGAGGTGTTTAGATCTAGTGAGCTATAATAGAGAGTGCTGGATGATAAAATAAAAGTCTCAATGGAGAAACCATGCCTGTTATTACAAAAAACAGATTTTGAGAAATGGATGTTTGCTTTATAAGTATGTTTAATAGGCTTCACTATATATTGTTTTCTGTATAAAATAGAACAAACACAATGTACTGTTGCAAATCAAATTCTCCACTTTTACTATGTCTTCCCATGCATCTATCTTGAGTCCTCCTTTAATTGATTTCCAGGAATATACTTCTTCCCTTCTTCTTTCCATGCAGTGTTTTCTATATCATTTTTGTTTGCCTTCTTCCGTTTTCCTTTGGGACCAGGACTCAAACTCATAACCTCATGCTTGTAGGACAGGCATTGTGCTGCTGAGCTGTATTCCCAGCCCCGTGCAGTGTTTTCTGTTTGAGTTTCTTTTTCTTTTTTAATTGTATTTAGTGCAGAGTCTGCAGGGTCTCACTACATAGACCAGACTCGAGGCAATCCTCCTGTTCACAGCCTTCCAAGCACTGGGATTACAGGCACGCACCACTACACCCAGTCTCAATGTGCCTGAGTAGCAGGGCTGGCAAGCCAAGCCTAGAGATCAAACCCTAGCCCCCGAGTCTGCCTGAGCAGGCACTTTAATCCAATGAACTACTTGGCCAGCCCTGTTTGAGTTTCTTTTAAAGAGTTTACAATGACAAATTGCAGTGTATAGATTTATAGCATAATATATGTTTCAAAATTGCAGCTAGCTTTATTTCTGATGCTTAAAGTGAATGTGTTGAATACTATCTCAGAGCAATGAATTCTAACTTCAGGAATTCTCCAGGTTTTGCTGATTTTTTTTGTAGTGCCCTCAAATATTTCTTTCAAATATTCCATGTCTTACAATTCTTTATATAAGTTAGTTCAATAGAAACAGATATGCGTTGAATTGAAGTGGGATTCCCCAGAAAACACAGAACTTACTGTAGTAACATCCTCTCAATGGGCAAAAGTAATTGAAGCTACATATGTTTGGTAAGGTATGAAATATTTGTATAAAGAAGACAGTTTTGAAAAGTATGAGATATGGTTCATTATTTTGTGACATGAAACTTTATTACACAATTAAGCAATTACATACCATTTAATTGATCTTGAAAATAAGTGTTAAGCATCATTCCAGAAAGAAAATAATATTTTTCATATGTTCTTATTTATGTAATAGCCACAAATACTCTTTGTGATTTTTTATTTCTGGAAAGGAAATTGACCATGAAAATTGGTTTGACCTACATTGATGCCCATCATAAGCATTTTAATTATGAGCAATAATATAAAAATAAGCAATAGAGGTTTATTTTATATGATACAGTTTAAGTAGCAATTGAAACATTTTGTTGACTTTGTAAGTAAAAGAATGAATTATAACTGTGAAACTTGAACATTGCTTTGAAATAAGACAGAATAAGATAAACTTCTTAATTAGGTCTTAGTGTGAATATTGTCAAAAGTGCAACTTGTAGATATTTTAAAGATAAATTGTTTATGTGATTTGATAATTTACACATTCCTTTTCCTCTATAAATAGCATCATATAAAAGTCAAGGAGAAATAGGATGGTTTCAATTTTGATCAAGTACAGTTAGTTGATTAGTGTAAAAAGTCTTGCCAACAAAATAGCAAATGTTTAAAAATAATTATTTTTGCATTATCTTGAAAATTTTGCATGGGAAACTTTTGGTAAAAGATGTGGCTTTTCATGCAATTTTAGAGAGTTTTCATAGAGCAATGGCACCTTGTATTATTAAAGAAAATCATAATGGGCAGTGTATTTGAGAGATATTGGAGAAAAGCCTAAACTTGTGTGGGCATGTGTATGTTATTTAGAATATACCAATTGGAATGAAGTGTGGAATGAAGCGGTAACAATGTCAATTAATGCAGAAAGATAGTCATCGTGCAGGTCATTCACTATGCTATGGTTTGTGTGTATTTGTCCCCCACAAATCCCATGCAGTCCTTGAGGCACAGTTCTACAAATTGTGATTAGTTCATGATGCAAGGCTGGGATTATGGGTCTGAGTACTGCTGGGATTATGTAAGTGCTACACACAGCCTGGGGTTGAGAGCCTGAATGTAACATAAGAGAGTCAAGAAAACAGGCTTGCTTTCTGGAGCCACTGTGGCTGCTACTCCTCCAATGCTCTCTGCTCTTTGCCACTGCCAAGAAAGGTTGTTCTGTGCCATGGGCCACTGCCCTGGAGCCAGCCGTGTATGGACTGAGACCTCCACTGACTTGGAGCTAAATAAACTTTTCATTCCTTCATTTTAGGTGTCTGGTACTTGTCCTAGCAACAAGAGAAGAATAATCGAGACACAGTAGTTTGACAATGACAACTATCTAATAAATTGTAGATTTTGATGTATAAGACGTATTTGCCTTGCTCCTTTTTCTCTTTTGTGCTCTGTATTTTAATAGTTTTCCTCCTGACTGCTATGCACTCATTGTGCTTTTCCAGTTTTATTTTATCTGTCTATCTATCTGTCTGTCTGTCTGTCTGTCTGTCTGTCTGTCTGTCTGTCTGTCTGTCTGTCTATCTATCTATCTATCTATCTATCTATCTATTGTGTATCTATCATCTATCTTTCGGAGGCAGGCTCCTGCTTTGCAGTGCAGGCTGGCCTTGGTTTATTTTGTAACTCATGCTGGCCTCTAAGTCACAGTGATCCTCCTGCCTCAGCCTCAGAGCGCTGGGATTACGGGTGTGTGCCCCCACATCAGGCTAACATTTTTAGTTTTAAATAAATAATTAACTCATCCTTTATCTGAGAAAATTTACATTATTGTGTGACCTAAAACAAGCCTTTCTACGTGATGAGGAAAGATGAGCACTGTGTTATGCCATAGAAATTTTGCCTGTAACTTATTTGGTGAGACTCTGATTCAGTTCAGTGCCTTTTGAGATCAAATCTCTGATTTCTTCGTAGACTACTACAGAAAAAATACAAAATAGGCTGAGTTTATCAGCTCCTTCTGACTGCAAAGAACATAAGGGAATCAGTTTACAAAGAGAATTACCAAGAACTATAGTGGCTCTGGTCAAAGAACTGCTCTGCTGCTTTGCTTTGGCTCTCTGCAAAGGACAGCACAGCAAGGCAGGTCATTCGTGGGAGCAGACCAGGGGCACCAGCCAGGCAGCAAGTCCAGAATGCAAAGCCTGTTGCTGTAGCCCTCAGGAGCGCACACCCAGCAGCCCAGAGTCTCTGCACGTCCCCACTTCTGACGTCCGCAGCCCTTCCTGAGGCCAATACGCCGGACAGCAAGCCTTTAAAATCATAGGTTTCGAGGGCCAAGCTACTTAGTAGAGACCAAGATGAGAGAAAAAATTATCTTGATGAACTTATTGAAATGAAATATAAATATCAGCAGTTTATTCTCAGAGAGACATTACCTACCTATAGAACAAAGGAGAAAAAGCCCATATCTCAAATAAAACCATTTTCTTATTAATGTCCGGTGTTATCCCAGAGCTCTGTATTCTTTTTATCTTTTAAACATTTTTCTTTTGTTTAAATCAGGCATCATGTACCTCATGAACATTTTTCATTTAATTGTAGCATTTTTTAAAATACCACCTCACTGCAGATTATACAACATATCATCAAACTATTACACCACTTACAAAAGCAGTTATAACATAGAAGACGGTCATGATATCCAACTAATAAAATGAAGACATTTGTTTACAATAGTTTTGTTATTTTTTTATTACATGTTTGTAATGCACAATGACTTCTCCTATCATGGGGATTCGCTGCACATGCATTGCATCTTAAATCTTTTTACTTTCTCTTGCCCTCCCCACTAATATATAAGCTTATTATCTCTAAGAATAAAAAATTATAAGTTAAAGTGAAACATGCTTTATTTTATTCAATTGGAAAAAATATATATGTAAGATACACCAACTGGCTAATAAAAATTAATTCACAAATCATAATAAAAGTATAGTGTATCCATATGTGGTTAGTTGTTTACTTGTCCTTGCATGTAAATTTATTTTGAAGTAAATATATGTGAATAAAAATAATCCAAATTACCAAGTTTGTAAATTCATTATATAGGAAAAATGGCCTATATTTTACACTAAAAGAACTTGAAATTTAAGCAAGTTCATAACTGACCACTAAGAAAGCTGTAGAGCATGACCGGATACAATGTTAATGCTTGTTCCTTTAATTGTTTATTGGTTGGGAGCTTAATCTTCATCACCAGGGTTGAGAGATGGAACCCAATGTCCACTATTGCTCAGACCTCACAAATAGATGGGTGCCACAACTAAATTTGTGTTTATCCTTTTCTGTTTTGGAGGGCACATTGTCTAAGATCCTATGTTGGTTGTGGAGAACAGGCCACTAGCAGACATCAAATTTGCCCATTTATTTTTATCTTGAATTGCCAGAACTGTAAGAAATAACCTTCTGTCACTTATAAATGAACCCATCTCAAGTATTATAATATGGCCAGAAAAGATATTGTCCCATATCTCACTGAACCATATCTTCATTATTGCAATACTTTGATATAAAGAAAGCATATTGGGTGTGAACAATATCTGTAAAATCCAATCATGTTTTAATATCAGTATAATCTTTAACCTCTTCTGAGGCTCTGTAAATTTTCAGGGTAGACGACTCATGCAGCTGTTTATTCTATATACTGCTAAATTTTTCTCTAGCCAGCAGTATGGCAGAGTGGCTGTTTGTTTGATGAAACATTTTAAAGAATAAAGATTTTAAATAGAAAGAACTGATAAACAAAAAAGCATTTTTCTTATATTCTTATAGGTAGGGTAACTGAATGCTTCTTATTTTTTGAGTGCTTCTTCCATAAACACTTTATAAAAATCATAGGCAACAAATTTCACATTAAATGGACACTATGGATGCAGATAGATAGATGATAGATAGATAGATAGATAGATAGATAGATAGATAGATGATAGATAGATAGATAGATAGATAGATAGATAGATAGATAGATAGATAGACAGATATATTGATAGATACATAGATTGATACACAGACAGATAAATGATAGATATACCCACCAAATGTTTGTCAACACTTCCATTCTATCAAAAGTTTTGTCTTTTCAGGCTGTCTTTAAAGCTATACTATTGAGCAGTTCTATTTCTTCCACAGGGAAATAGAAGCACTTATGATTATAGGTACCTTTCCAAGAACTTTATTACCAGTTGACAATAGAGCTCAAAAAATTTACACTCAGATAGATTATTGTTTTTGTTCAAAATAAGCAAGTTAAAAACTGTGTGTATTTAAAGCTCCCAGTGAAAGGTATTGCACAGCCTTCCCAAAGGTAGGCTAAAGACGATATCTACTATGAGGATGTGAGCATGAAATCAGAGAAGGGATGGCTTCTCTTTTCCATTCCCTACTCACCATGTGACATACAGAGGAGCAGTGACAACATCGGTGGTAAATCTGACTCCTAAGATGAATAGGACTCCAAGTACGATCTCATTTGAAGATCAGACGTATGGATAAACACAGACCACTGAAATAACAAGTCTAACAGAAATACATGTTTATTCTATAGTACTAAAATACTATTCTCAGGAAATACTCTTTCAAAACTTTTGGCTTATTGAAATAATAAAATTTCAGCAAGTACAACTGATACAGTTGTTAAGGACAGGTTAAGTAAACAAAATATTAAGGTATGCTTTTATGAGGAAAACAAAATTATGTTTTTCTAATCATTCTTCTTTTCTGTCCATTCATATATCCCACTAAACTTTATTATTATTATTATTACTGTTATTATTATTATTCTCATTGTTTGCATTTTAGGGAAGGGTCTACACAGTGTTCAGTGTCTTACGACTAGATCGGACTCATGGTGCTTCTTCTGTTTACAGCTAAGATTGCAGGCACATGCCACCATGCCCAGTCTCAACTGCTGTCTCAGCACACCCCAGGGGCAGAGCCATCACAGCGGGCCCAGGAATTGAACACCTGGCCTCTGCACCTGCTTGCAGGTGCTTTAATCCACTGAGCTATTTGATGGGCCCTTCTTATATTGTTTTTAATGTTATTTCCATTGTAGAATTCACTGAGTGCTACATGGCAGCACCCTGCTTCTTTCATTTATTCTTCATGAGATCTGAATCATTCTTGAATAGCATATGATTGAAGTCCTTCATGTTTCATATTCATATTACGGAAGCATAAAAATTAAATTGCATTAATACTTTAGATGTGTCTATGACACACTGATTAGGTAAAAAAGACACTTGTTTTGTAATGAAAATTAGGAAAATTAATTTGATCAAATTAGTGGATAACTTTTGATTATAGCACTTTAAGTGTTTATACCTACAAATTGCATTCATAAGACAATATGATTCAGCAAGAACGTAAATTACATTAGGTTAAATTAATTTGTCACCAGATAGGAATGTAATGATGTGGAAATGGAACCTTTGTAGCATATTCTCTAATCTCCACAGGCTTCAGTGACCTGCCAGTACAATGTTAGGAAATAACAACTTCAAATGTGCAGGCAGATTTTTCTTAAAACAATTCTTAAGCTTCAAGAGGCTTATATCTTTCTTTGGGGGAAATAAAAATTAAATTATAAAGGTTGGAAACTATGAAATCTCTCCATTATCTAGTTGTTTAATCTGATAAATTCTTTATGAACAAGGTTTGATCGTGTCCAGATATATATATTGTTGTCTCTGAATTTATTCAGGTAAAGGAGTTTAACTACATTGATCTCAATCAAATTGCTGCAAGCAGAACAATCTTGTATTTGCCTTGGAAGACAAGGTAGAATAATGCCTGTTATTTGGGCTACACCTAATATTTCCACGAACACCAGAAAATTAAACTAACTCTTGATCCTAACTTCTTTTTCCATGCATTCATTCTACTTATATGCAATAAAAAATCAGGTTATAATTTTCTTTCTGATAAGTACAGTACACACTTATCAATGAACTTTTTTTGCTCATTTTCTCCCTTAGGAAACTCCTACTAACCTAAAGTTTCCTACTATTTTTCAACAAATATATATCACATTCTAACATGCAAGCATTGTAAGAATAGCTAGTCCATTGAAAAGGAAAACGCAGATACTGCACGCAAGCTGGCCAGCTGATGCAGGAGTCTGTCTCCTGACCTTCTCCAACATCAGCCTTTTTCTATTCAGATTACTTTTTACTCGGTTTAGTTGTTCCAGGAAGTAGTGAGTGCATCCACTATATTCTTTGTTCTGAGCGTCAGTGAGTTGATTACGTTTATTTTTCTCTCTGCGTGCATATACAATTTTAAGTTTCAAGACCGAAACCAGTAAAAGGAGAAATGAACATCACCCTCTTTATATTTGTCATTTCCCACCTAATCCTTTATGAACATTTTGTACAAACTTGGAATTACCGTGCCAACATGAATGTGCTTGGACAAACATCAATAATGTGGGAAATACATCTAGTGTATGATACGGGTGGAAGCCACAGTCTTTATGCTTTCGCACATGTTGTTAACTTTAGAGATATGTTAAGTGTGTAGTAAAGTCAGAAAGCACACTTAGAAGATGTCTTAGCCGGGCATGGTGGCATATGCCTGTAATCCCAGCACTCGGGAGGCTGAGGCAGGAGGATTGCTGTGAGTTCGAGACCAGCCTGAGCTACAAAGTGAGCTTAAGGCCAGCCTGAACTGCATAGTGAGACCCTGTCTCAAAAAGACAAAAAAAAAAACAAAAAAAAAGAAGATGTCTTTATTAGAAATGCATAATTCTCACACTTGTGAAGTCTACATGTTAAATATTTTGTACTTATTAAGATGTTTGAGAGGGTCACGAGGAAACAGATTTCTATTACCATTTTATTGAATATTTATTCTAATCTTTCAAAATTTAGGGTATAAAAAAGCACATTATGAATTAGAAACCATCAAAGCTACTTTAAAAACATCAAATTCATAACTTATAAAATATTATATATGTATGTGTATGTATATATTTTATAATGCTTTCACAATCATTGGCTTTAGATTTTCTCAGATACTCTTAAAAGCAAATGTCATTATATTTTGAAATAAAGGAAACTGCAACAGCAATTAAATGATATATAAAAACTAGTTGGGCTAGGGACATAGCTCAGTGGCATAAGTACCTGCTTCCCAAGTGTGAGACCTTAGTTCAACCCCTGGTACTGCAAAAAAAAATAAATTAATTAAAAATAAATAACTTAAAATAATAAAAACAGCATTAGATTGGCTTTTAGGGCCAGTCAAATAGCTCAGCAAATTAAAGCACCTGCAAGAAGGTGCAGGGTCCGGGGGTTCGATTCCTGAGCCTGCTTTGCCAGCCTGGGGCACGCTGAGAAAGCAGTTGAGACTGGGCATGGTGGCACTCTCTTGTAATCTCAGCTCTTGGGAAGTTGTGAACAGGTGGACCATTATGCATCCAGTATAGTAGTGAGACCCTGAACACCCTGTAGACCCTTCCCTAAAATATAAATAAACAAACAAACAAACAAATGAAGATGTTTGTGTTTGAATTTCATTAAAATTTATTTTAAAATATTTAGAAAATGTTTCCTTTCTAAATACTGGACTTTTTCTTTTTGTTTTCCTTTTTTTTTTTTTTTTTTTTTTTTTTTTTTTTTTTTTTTTTTTTTTTTTTTTTTTTTTTTTTTTTTTTTTTTTTTTTTTTTTGGTTTGTTTTTGTCTCTTTGAGACAAGGTCTCACTGGTACTCCAGGCTAGCCTTGACTTCACTGTGCAGTGCCTTCCTGCCTCAGCCTTCAGAGTGCTGAATACTGCACTTTTTCTAAGGACTACAGACAGTCTAAAAAGACCAAGTAAATTTTATTGTTTTCACAATCATTTCAAATAACTGTTTTTTAAATGATAAAAAAAGAAACAAAACCTAGAATTAGAAACCAGAGCCTAGAAATTCATCATTTTGTTCATTCCTATAGCTATTTTCTACAGTTTGATAATTAGTTCCTTCTTTTTAATTAACCTAAATTTTTTTATTAATTTTAATAAGAAGGAAATAACAATGAGACAACTTTAAAACAGGTTAGTAGAACAGTTATAATAATTAATACATTGCATACCATCATCTTCATAGTAGTTATTCACAGTACAATATGCGGACATGATCTCTTGTCTAAACAAGAGTACAAATCTTCACATTGAAGTAAGACAAAGTAGATGTATATCTATCCTAATTATTTCGTATATACATATTTATATTTTTTCACTGCAAAATGGCCTTTCATTTACATCCCCATTTTTGTTTTGTCTTGTCAGAGATGGGTGTTGCATTTCTGTTAGAGAAGCCGTATTTGGAGAAGTCTTTAAAGAATCTTTTCATACTTGATGCCAGTTCAAATATTGTATGTACCTGAATTCAGCAAAATATCCCAATATAGTCCAATAGTTCACATTAGGTGTGCATTATCAGCAGAACTGGCCTTTGTCAGAATTTGTTGACTTGAGCCTATTACAGCTCAGGATATTAGCATGGCTGTACATTTTTCACCTTGAGGTTTTACTTTTCTGCTGGACGGTTAAGACAAAATTAAACCAAATATACAAGTAAAAATGTAACTTTTGTATTTGATAAGGGCAGTCAAATTCTATCAGGATTTACCCTGAAACTATGCACAGCAGTTTGTACATCTTTTGTCAGTGTCAGCCATGTGAATGACTCACAACCATTGCTTGACCAATTTGCTCTCTGTGAAAGCCTGAGAGAATTTTTTCTCTCCAGGTGACTGTCCTTAGACACACTATAAATTGTGGATCACTTTCCTCTGTGGCCCCATAATCTTCTTGAACAGATAATTGGAGACACCACTGAGTTACAGGATTTTACAGCACAGGTTCTCTTATGTCCTAAGTACTCATTGACCTTGAAGGGCTTGGGCCGAAGTATTGGCTCTCTCATAACCCTTCTTTTTCTCTAATTTTTGATCTGCAAACTTTAGTTGTTAATCTTCCAGACGAGAAGCTTCATGATATTATTACATATTTACGTAATTGTTCTTAACAGGACATGAAAAGGTAACATAGTACTACCGTTTAGTGTTATATAATAGAAATTGTAAAACTCTGATTTCTTCCCTCATAGTATTACAGTATTATAGTGCTATAAGATAAAACCACTTTAAACAAAGTGATTGTTTCCCTCTGTACGTAAATCTTTGGATTGCAGAGCCAATTTGAACAATATTTTTTGCCGTTTCTGATTTCTAGCTTCTCACATATAACTTTTGCTCTTCTCAGTAAGGCTTAATTAATATTCATCCAGCACCTACTCCACTAGATCAACAAATACAATTTAAGCCATTTCAATGCTTCACAGCATATTGAATAAATTATAACTGCAGGCATCTTCAAATTTTAAGGTTAATCCAGGAAATAAGAATAAAAGAAAGTGCCATGTCCCAAGCTCTGAATGTGTAATAATACTAAATATAGTGAAAAATAACATTAGCAATAATGACCAGGATGATAGTTGAATTTTGAATATATATTAGAAACAATGCTAGAAGACTTAATAATTTACCTCTGATTTATGCAGTGGTGCTACATCTAGCTTGTAGTTCAGAAAGTATTTTCTGTTCTTGAATCTGTTCTTAGAAAAGTAAAGCAGTTATAAAAATTGCATTGAGATGCAGCTTCTCAAAATGCAAGAAAATATCTGTAAAAGCTCTGCAATTTTGGTTGTGTCTTAATCAATCATTCAGTTCATTATGAAGAACAAGCTGGTAGCACTTTCCTCTATGTTTGAAGCAGAACTCTCCATGTTAATATTATTACTCAAATGTCTTTAATTTCAGAAGCTTGCCTATTGCATAACAAAATTACTCACTAGAAATATTACTGCTCATAAATTGTTTAAATGGCAAAAATTGGACCAGTCAGATAGTTCAGTGGATTAAAGCACCTGCTGAGCAGACTCAGGGACTGGGGTTCGATCCCTGGCAAGGCATGCTGGCCCTGTCCCCAAGGCACATTGAGACTACAATGGAGACTGTGCATGGTGCTATGCACCTATAATCCCAGTGCTTGAGAGTCTGAAAACAGGAGGATCACTATGAGTTTGATCTGTGTAGTCAGACCCTATAAAGCTTGTATTAAACACATTTTTTAAAAAGATAAAATTTAGAGAAATTAGAGCAGATTAATGGCAATTAGAACCAAAATTAACTCAAACTCATAACTATTGTTTTCTCTATATTCAGCATTCTGAAAACATTTCAGAGCTATATGTATGTACTGTGAAAGATCAATTATGATTTAGAAATAATAAATCATAAATGGCTCTATATTACATTTATATTTCCATTCTTTGAAGAATTAAGAAATTAGAGCTTTGGAATTTGTAGAAAATGCTCATATTTTAAAATAAAGATTCTTACAAGTACCCACATATTTTAAAACCAGGAAAGACTTTATTTGAATATTTATGTTTTACATGTTTTCAGATGAGTAGAGTTTTGAGACAGGGTCTCTCTGTCACTGAGGCTGGCCTTGAGCTCATCATGCAGTCCAGGCTGGCTGCAGACTTACGGCCATCCTCCTGCCTCAGCTTCCAAGTGGTGGGATTGCAGGTGTGCACCACCAAGCCCAGCCCAAATGTTCTGATCGGCCAGTTTCTAAAAATACTGCACAAGACACCTAAACTCTTTAGCTGAAAGCTTTGAATACATAGTTTTAAAACATTTACTAAGACTTTTATGCCAGTAATGCAGAAATGGTAAAACATTTTCCTGAAAACTGGAAGGACTACTGATGATTTCTCTCTAAATTCTCACCTTATTAAAATGGATAAAGTTCCCTGTTAATATTCTGTCTGCTTTTTAACCTATTCTGCCTAAAGGAGAGAAGTATGACCGGACTGAATGGAGCTTGATCTTTAGGAAAATGTGGTCCTCCTTCATTAGTTACATTCAAAGAAGGGCAAGCGCGATTTTTCCAGGTCACCTTCTTCTCCCAGAGGCAGGAGGACCTTTATGCTATTCTCTCCTGGGCTGGCACAGTTTTCTTCTGCTTATGTTCATCACACTTCAGATGAACAGGCTGGCAAATTTAGTACATGCCTTCTTTCTATAGAGACAGAATTTTAGAAAAAGAAATTATAGGATGGTTTCAGCCAGAACAGAAATCCTAATCTGTGTCATCCCACAGAGTCCTTGATGTGAGGCAGTGACACAGTTGGGTGAAGTGGATCACAACTCCCCACTTGCAGTACGTAGGATTCATTGCCAACATCCTGAGGCATCCAGGGCTGATTGCTCAGGAGATTTGACATTTACAACTAGAAGGGCTTTATGAAAGAAAAAAAATGAATACTCCCAATTTGCCTTTATAAGAAAAGACTTAAATGTAGTTCTGTCACAGATGTTACAAGCAGGTTTTGCCTAAATATATTGGAAACATGGGCCAATATTTTATATTTTTCGGTGCAATGTTTATATTATCAATGGCATAAATATGAATTTTGTTGCCTCACTTAATTAAAAATGTGTAATTATTGAGTTTATTTGTCTTCTCCACAATCTCAAGTTTCTTGATGATTTTGGGAATCTAATAAAGCACACGATTTATCAAACAGGCTTATTCTGACATATGACTCTTTATCAGTGCCACTAAATTAAATTCGATGCACTCAGAGAAAATAAATGTTTGTGTTAAATCTGTAAATATTTTCAATTATTTTAGACCCCTAAAATTAACTTGCACTGGTTGTTTCACAGGGCACAAATTACAGACAAGATGCTTTACTTTCACAATCACTATCCCAGTCCTACAGAAATTGCTTAGATGAGCAAAACTTTATTCGAAGTGTTCATTGAGATTTACTATTTCTGTAAGTATATTTTCCAAAATTTCCTTAACCATAATGAAGTTTTATGATTAAGTATGGTGAGAGTCCCCAGTGTAGCACATTTTTTGTGTGCTTGCCTAGTAAGTGCAGTGTAATTCAATATGGAAAAGAAAAGACATTGATCAAAATACTAGACTTGAGCTGGGGAGATAGCTTAGAAGCAAAAGTACCTGTCTGGCAAGAGTAAGGTCCTGCATTTGATCCCTTGTGTACACACACAGACACACACACACACACACACACACACACACGTGCCTGCACTAAACTAGACTTTATCAAAATAAAATAATTTTTTTTTCTGTGTTGGGGATTGAACTCAGTCCCTTGCACTGGCCAGGCAAGAACTTATTCTACTGAGCCATCTCCCTAGCCCAACCTAAAATAATTTTCCACTGAGAACATTTAAAAAGTATACTATACTCAGTTATTTACTTTTCTCAGATGTTAAAGGAAAGAACCAACATGTGAGGAGGTTGGGAATGAATATCTCATATGTGTTAAAGTTAACTTAATAAAGGAAGAACAGGTACCCATGCAAAGTGTGATCCACCTATTCTTATGTTCTTTTCTCTCAAAAGTAATGAGCTAGCTTTCAAAGAGATGGAAGAGGCTGAGCTGTACAATTTTGATTTTATTTTGAGTTTTACTTGAAAATATTCAAGATGTCATTGAGAAGTACTCATCAAAAAGAGAGAGAGAGTGAGTGCATAGACAGGAACAAATCTAGACAACAAATCAGCAGAAATATAGTCTGGCATGAGAAGCTGCTACTTCTACTTAATCTTTTCCTGTTAAATTAAAAAGAAAACTGATGTGAGATTATGTTAAAGTGATAAGTGTAAAATCAATGCTGTTAATCAACTGAGGAAAAGAAATTATTGCAAAGCATTGATGGTCCCTAAGCACTGCAAGGAACTTCAGACTTCAAATTTGTGAAACATTTATTATAGGAGCATTATCCTGTACAAAAAAAGTATGTAATAGAAAGGACGATACTCTCAAATTAACATAGTTACTTATGCTCTAATTTTTTTCAGAACCAGTGGTTGAACTCAGACCCTGATGCTTGCCAGGGAAGCTCCAATTCCACTGAGCCATGTCCCCGGCCCCTCATGATCTAAATAAATGTACTATATAAATGTTAAGATAATTTTCAGGCAAATTATGTACAACTAGTTGTGACATAAATGCAGACACATCAGAATAAGAAGTAAAGAATCCTAGAGCACCACACAGTATTTATCAAGAATCTGTGGCTTCAGCACAGGTTTGCTTACATAAGAAGAGCACGTCTTGTACAAAGAATAGACTGCATGCCTTGCATAATACTGTGTTGCCTGTATGTGTGTGTAAAATTCATGCTTTACACAGTATTGCTTTCTTTCTCTTAAGGAACAAGAACAGGAGCTCTCATGGTCTTGTCTGCTTCAGAGCAGATACAGAGGACAAGCAACTGACATTTTAAAAGAGAGAATGTACAGAAACATAAAATTGCTAAAGAAATCAAACTACTTATGATTTCTGTGGTGGGATTAAACAGAAAAGTCTTTTAGGCATTATTCCTTGGGGGTGTAATTACTAACACAAGAAATTTTGGTAATGTTTGTGCTCTCACAAGGTAAAGATGTAGAGAATTTTTACTAAGTTGTCTAGCTACTAAGCACAATCATGTGAATTCAACCTAGTTTCTATCTGTGCCAATATTATACACATGAGTGACTATACACAACTTTCTACCACTCTTGCTTTTCCATATGCAATTTTTTTGGTTGTTGGTATTTTTAGAGAAGGGTTTACAGAGTGTTCAGGGTCTCACTGCTATATCAGACTCATAGTAATTCTCCTGTTTACAGCCTCCCAAGAGCTGGGATTACAGGAGCACGCCACTATGCCCAGTCTCAACTGCCATCTCAGTACACCCCAGGGGCGGGGCCGGCATCGCAGGCCAGGGGATTGAACCCCTGGCCCCAGCGCCTGCTTGCAAGTTCTTTAATGCACTGAGCTATTTGTCCAGCCCTTCCATATGCAATTATTTTTGAGAAACTTAAGGTAATTTTTTAATTTGTATCCTTATTACTAGATAATTTATTTAAATTTTTGTCCATAAAATTTTACATGTACATATATATTTAGTGTTTTTAAAAATGAAAATATGACTCTTTCCTGATTAAAACTGAAGATATATACATGAGTTCCATTCCACTCAGATGAGTATGAAGGAAACTAACATAAACAGCAGATATATATATATATATATATATATATATATATATATATATATATCCCATACATGTCTGCTGATGCTGTCATATGTGTTTTCTTGGTAGAAACAATCATTATTTTCTGGAAACAAAATTCTAAACTTAAATTTAAAATAAATGTTGAAGTTTTAAAAATTTAAATATATTTTTGGGCAATCATATAAAATATATAATTATATATAATATAAATTATACTTTTATATTAATAAGTCTTTAGGATATTGCAGATAAAATATCAAATAAAATAAGAATATTTTTAGTGTCTAGCTTTGTGAAATACTAATAATTTCATTATTTTAATTACTCATCTTTACACCAGTAATAGAAATATAAATACTTTGGATATAATATAATTTTGTGTTTGTCACTTTTTATAACATACCTAGTTAAATTGAAAAATGCTTGAGTTGATTTAGAAACAGAAAAGACAAAGTGTTTTGATCATTCATCATGCAAAATTAAATTCATACATGTAAAATTGATCTTCATCTGATTAACTGTTATTTTATGCATTAAATTGAGTTTGACTCTTAAAAATTTTTAAGCCTAATTTTGTATAACAAGGTATGTATATATTAGATGTTCTCATAATTTTTTATTTTTATGTTTCTAAAATATATCTGCCTTTACGTTTTCCACCTGAAACTTCAGCAGCGATGTTCAGCAGTTAATGCTTCATGCAAGTAGTCTATCATTAGTAAAATAATGAAGAGCACTTGAATAATTATTTCTGGGTACAACTTGTAAATTAATAATGTTGACAAATGATATTGGTTGTGTTCTTACTAATCCACAATGAGTCTGACCCTTTATTAAATTAATTATACTGATTTTAAAATGCCAGCATGAAAATTAATAGTTTTCTGTAATGGTCCTAACACTAGAGACAAGAAAGTAGGCAAAGTTTCTTCTTTAGCATATTAACATACCCCTGTGATTGACTGAAGACATTACTCATATATATATATGCATATCTTACAGTTTATTATTTCATAGATGACATATTCTATAATGTTGAGGCGTGGTAATATTATATGTATCAGGGATACCTTGCATCAGGGGCACTGTGTTCTATTCCTGTGCTGTCTTGAAATTCCCCGGCTTCTGATTGGTGCTGAACGCAGGAACAAAGAGCAGAGTGAGAATGCAGAAAGCAGAGGTCAGAGGAGTCCCCTCTCCCGGTGAGAGATAGGAACTGCTCTACCCTGTAGGGTGTTTACTTGTACCCTCAGCAAGTTCTGGTAATGGAACAACCATCTCTGACAAAACTAAAGCAGAAAAGGTGATATAAGTGAAGGGCCAATTTATATCTGTGTAGTCAAAATAGGATAGATATACACTATGTGCAGTGTATTAAATGTAACTTTCCTACCAAACTGTTTTGAAGCTGTCTCATAGCAATTTTTTCTCAACAAAATGAATAATAAAAAAAGCTCATTAGGAAACTGCCCTCATGCCAATCCCCTCTCCTGAAGGCGTAAAGGACCAGCCTAGCAACTTGCTTGTCTTTCCATGTCTCACGTCACATTGCGGCACACTTGTGGTCGTTATCCAGCTCAGCCCTCCCCCACACTGAGGAAGAAAGGATTTTTCTTTTGAAAAGGAAAAGTGTTTAACTCCAATCTTTCAACATGACCAGTATAAAACTAAGTCTCTAGTTATTCAGAGACTATCTATTCACATATATTCCTTGATTTTTAATTTGCTGCTGAAAGAGATTTTGATGTGGAGAAGTGTATTACCTTGTTCATTTTAGACATGCTATTAATTGCATGTAAATCTGTCTAATGCTCTTAAAATACAAAAATATTTTGTTTAGCCAGTGATTTAAACAAAAGTTCTTGTGATTAAAAGAAAAGCTTAGGGGGACGGAGAGATAGCACAGTAGAATAGGGGCTTGCTTGGGCCTGGCAAGTGCAAGGTCCTGAGTTCAATCCCCGGTACCACAAAAAAAAAAAAAAAAAAAAAAAAAAAAAAAAAAAAAAAAAAAAAAAAAAAAAAAAAAAAAAAAAAAAAAAAAAGAAAGAAAGAAAGAAAGAAAGAAAGAAAGAAAGAAAGAAAGAAAGAAAGAAAGAAAGAAAGAAAGGAAAAAATTAATTATACTTAAGTAAAATTAAGATTGAGCATTTTTAGAACTTTTTTTCCATGGACATAATTCTGTAAATTTAATTATTATTGTCTTTATTTGGACAAAAAGTGTCATTTTGTGTCATCTTGAAAGCTATTCTGCAAGCGTGTCCTTAGTCCTTGCTCTGTGTGCGGTACTCTTGCCCAGCAGGCTGCCTCTGCAGGAGGGGCAGATGCCATTCATCTTAGTGCTCCACAGGGAAATCTGTTTTAACCAAAGTGTCTGTTTAGAGCTAGAAGGTATACATCACAGTTTTGTATTCACAGTGTTCGTATCTTATGTTATCTTGGTAGTCATTTCTTTTGCAAACTCTATTATAGTTTTAATCTTTTGTTTATTTGTTTGGCACAGGGTCTTGCTAGGCAGCTCAGACCGGCAGTAATCTTCCTGTCTCAGCCTCCTCAGTGCTGGGATTACAGGTGTGCACCATCACTCTCAGTCCCAGTGGCCAGCTCACTGCGTCTGAGGGTGGGGCTGGTGTGGTATGCTGTTCCAGGGATTGAACCTGGGTCCTTACATTTACCAGGTAGGTGCTTAGACCACTGAGCTAGCTCTCCAGACCTCTAAATATGTTTTTAATAAGGTTATCTACCTATGCAACTGATTGAACATTTGACTTAAAATAATATACTCAACTAACTTTTTGTAAGAAATATTATTGATACTGAAATTGATTTTGATATTTTTCCTCTTTAAGACCATTTAAATATTTTGATGTTTTTTAAAAATTATTTATTGGTCTGTTTGTTTATTTATTTATTTATGTGGTACAAGGTCTCTCTACAGAGCTCATATTCATAGGATCCTCCTGTCTCTTCCTTTCAGCTCTGGGATTGCAGGCATGCACCACCATATCCAGTTTCAGTGACCAGTACAGCATACCCAGGGTCCCAGAACCGGCAAAGAATGCAATACCAGGGAAGAGTGCAAGGTCCTTGCCCCTGCCAGGCAGGTGTAACATGTACAATTATTTTGTCTTGTGTTTCTTGTGACAGAGGTTCACTGTATATTTCATGCTGGTCTTGACCTCACTATGTAGCCCAGTCTGGTCTTAAACTCACTGTAGTCATCCTGCTTTACCCCCTGAGTGCTCAGATTACAGGTCCGTGCCTCCACAAGCAGGATAAAAATGTGTATTTTATTAGTTTCCTTTCATGGTCTATTTTTCTTCATTCTAATTCAATTCTTTTGTATTTCTATACTTCTTATTTCTATTTTTAGAATAATTTTCTGGACTGCGGATATAGCTCTGTGACGTAAGCACCTGCCTGGCAAGTGCAAGTTCCTAAGTTTGATCCCTAATAGCAAAAACACAAAAAAACTAAGAATATTTTCCAGTTCAAGGTACTTATATGACTGCATACTTATAACTTTGAGAGGAATAGTATTTTATAAGCGTTTTATGGTTATTCAAAAATATTTTCTATTTCTTCTTATAGTATTTTGGGGAACACATTTTTGTGAAATGGATTTCTAAATAATGTTGTTATTCAAATATCTAATATATTGATATCTTTTATTTTTCTGTTGGCAGATTTTTTTATTAAGAATATTAAACTCTCTCATTATGCCCATGGATATTCTGCTTTCTTGAAATTATGCCACATTTTGCTTTCTACATTTGACAACTATGGTTCACACAATCAGTCTGTTGGTATCACTTTGATAATCTGTTTGCTTCATGGTTACTTCATAATTATTCATAGCAATTCTTGCTGTATTAAGCTAATTACAATAGCCTTATTTTCAGATTTATCTATTTTCATCTGTTTGTTCCAATTTTTTATTATAAAACTTAATTTTCTCTAATAGCATTTGTGTACCTGATTAAAACAAATATGAATTGGGGCTGGGGAGATAGCTCGGTACAATAAGCACTTGCCTGGCAAGCGCAAGGCCTGAATTCAATCCCCGGTTCTGAAAAACAAAAATGAGCAAAGGCTTATTTATGTATTTTTCATGCATATAAAGAAGACATGAAATTTATTGTTACATGAATAATTTGCGTGTCACTGATGTAGTGCTTTTGACTGTTTTATTGTATGTTGAACATTTGTGCTTTCACTTTGGCACTCATGGACACATCAGACAGACTTGCAGGCTCTGTCACTTAAATGTTGCCTATGCAGGGAGGAGACATCTTTGTCACACTAAAAAAGAGATGCACCTAATTGTCCCCTGCCAGCCAGTCAGAGCCTGCTACCTTACTCCTCCTCAGGAAACATGCTCAAAAAACAAATGAGCAAATGAACAAAAACTATCAGGAAAGCAATTTAAAAATCATCCCAGCCCCATGAGTGTATAAATTCCAGGAAAAGCATATCTGATACTCATGAGTGAATGTCATAGATTATGGAAGAAAGTAAAATCAAAACTGTGAAAATGGATTTAGATTTCTTTTTCTTATTGACAAAGTAAAATTTAATATGAGATCATAAAATCTGTATCTTTATTTCTACATATGCTAAATAGACATTGTGTACTAAACTTGAGTATTTGTCCCCTTTTAAATAAATTTAAATTTAACCTCGAAAATAATATAGTTAAAATGAACACAATAGATCTCTTGACACTCACAGCCAGGGCGATTTTTATATCCTTTGTTACTATGTCAGCACTGTCAGGAAGCTCTTAATTGTATTTTAGTAGAAAGCCAACCCCGTGTATGGCAGCCGATCCCTAAGACTGCATCACGTACTTACTCCTATCCTCATTATGGCTTGTTTGTTTGTTCATTTGTTTCTGTATTGTAGGGAAGGGTCTACATGGTGTCCAGGGTCTCACCACTAGATCGGACTCATAGTAATCTGTCTGATACAGCCTCCCAACAGGTGGGATTACGGGTGCGAGCCACCATGCCCAAGTCTCAGTTGCCTTCTAGGCATGCTCCATGGGGTGGGGTTGGCAAACCAGGCTTGGGTATCGAACTCCTCACCCCTGTACCTGCTTGTAAGTGCTTTAATCCCCTGAGCTATTTGGCTGGCCCTTTTCATCACAATTTGTACAAACAATGAAATTGTGTATTGAGGAAATACCTGGCTATGATTAACCTGAAAATTCCAGCACCTAAATTTGAAGACAACTGAAGCAAATAAAATTGAAACAATTTTAAATTCTTCATCCTGTCTATTTTAATAGCTTCTGTTACACCTTAATAATATCAATGAATTATATGCACATATTTACATTGACCTTTATTTTTAAAAATTAAAAACCCAACTTTATTGAAGTACAAAATGTTATATATAACAGTATATATTCAAAAAGAAATTATTTGATCCACTTGTCCCATTTATTACCCACAGTTCTATCTTATATGGTACATAAGCTTGTCCTGTGTATTCTTACACAATAGGTTGTGAAATTGTGATATTTAGTCACAAATATTTCTAAAATTATTAAGACATACTATTGATTTTGTTATTCTAATAAATTAATACCAAAGTAGACATTCAGTAAATGAGTTGCATTTATTGATGTTTTATTTCATATAGTGATGATATGGTGATTCATTAATCAAAATTTGAAGACATATTTAAATTTGAATTTATAAATTTTAGCTATGTATATTCCAACATTAAGAAGCGACCTGACAACTGACACATTAATATCTCTATATACTTACATTTGCCACGTAAATGAAAACTCAAAAATTTCAAACTTTAAAAGTAATGGACTTCTTTGACCTTTGGCAGCAGCACTGCCAATATTTCTTCAGCCTGTGGAAATATCATTGAATATTTATATGCCTCAAAGTGTTTCTGTGGCCAGATATATTAGAGAAATAAATTATAACCTCAAAGTAAAACTAGGAAAAATATATGATTATCACAAAGTTAAAAACAGCAATATCCAAAACCTTAGCAATCTATCAAACTTCCTTTATATAATCAAAGTCAGGATGATTTTTGAACATCGGATGGAGACATCATCCTGACACATGGTCCATGATATTTTCTGTCAAGAATGCAGTTCAGTATGCAATTTTCTATGTCTACAGTTAGGCTATCCGATTGTATTTAAAACTTCAACCAGCTCACTTTTGTTAACTCCACTATCTCTGTTATTTAAGTACTGTTTGCAGTTACAACTTCCTAGCTGTTTTACACTGCCCATGACATCTCCCCTTCTATAGCTACCTACACTTTATATTCCATTAAAATGTTTTTCAACTTATTGAGATTACTTTAAGTTCCTCTTTCACAATACATTTATACATAATAAAAATGATAAAACAAATCATTGAAGATTTTAAATAAAATATGCAATTGCTTATGCAATCATTTGTATCTACAGTTTAAGTACGTGTGAATGCATATGGAAATGTTGACTTATTCTTAGCTCTTTTCTGCATGCACTACTTTTATAAATCTCATTAGAAAAAAGTTTACTTAGGTTTCAATTAAGCTGGTTTCTTCTTTTATCATCCTCCTAAGCTTCAGATTCCATTCTAGTTGGAATCTCTCTCTTTATTACTGATCAAATATTATTCTCACTCATGGATCAGGCTTAAACCTTCCTTGTTGGGTCTGTCATATGGCCAGTGAAACACCTCTGGAGTCATTTTCACTTAATTCTGTATAATACCTAAATCCATCTATAAGCTTATTTCTGAATTTCCAACCTTGAATTCACAGAACTCAGTCATATATTATCACAGGCCTCATTCAAATTCACAAAATAAAATCTGTCAGCTGCTTGGAGTACTATCACTGGCTCAAAGTTCATTGTGTTCTTTCTCCACAAAGAGCCCAAAAACCCAGTCAACCTTGCCAAGTAAGACAAAAGACGAGTAAGCCATCATTTACCCAGAACTCTGGTTGCCTGTGCTAGTCAGATTTGCATTACTGAGGAATTCACTACATTAAAAAGAAAAGGCTCACTTCAGTTATTGGTTTTGGTGGTTTCCTTTCGTGGCCCTCTGGATCCCTTTCCCTGGAGCACTGTGAGGAAGCACAGTGTGTACGGATGAAGCTGCTCTTTGTGCGCCATCCAGGAGGCAAACAGCAGCAAAACCCACAATAGCTAAATCTTGGAGGGGTCCTAGGTGATCATCCACAGGTGAATGAATGAAGGCAATGTGGTACACACACACAGTGGGGTAGTGCTCTGCTGTAAGGATGAACTTGACTTATTTGTAACAGCACGAGGCACGGAAGCACCTTGAGATCGATCACACAGTTAAGTGAAATCAACCAGACACACACGCTTAATTATCGCATGGTTCCTCCTATGTGAGAAACTCAAATAATAAGCAAAAAGCAAATTAATGATAGATAACAGAAGCAGGATCTTTCCCCGAGTGAAAGAGGACCCAGAAATGGAATGGAGAGGGAGGGAGAGGAGAGGAAATGAAAGACATTAATCTAAGTCGTGTGTTTATGCCAACTCCCCTTGAAGAAGGTAAAATCACATGCTGAAAACATGTACTGTGAAAAAGGGAAGAAGAACAAGAGACGGATGGGGCAAGGGAAAGGAGTGCAGGGGTGTTATGTTCACGCACCAATGAATGTAAGTAAACATTATATACTTCAAACATATACCAATAGGAAAATGACCTGAAAAAGAGAAACAGTGGGAAGGGGCTCAATACTCCTTTCAAAGTACCCCATATGACCTAAGACGTCCCTGTAAACTCCATCACTGAAAGATTCTCACAACTTTCCAGTAGTGACAAGCTGAGGGTAAGCTTTCATGCGTTGCCCTTTGAAAGCCATTGCATTCCTAACTATATACCCTGTCCCCGCATTGACCCGCATTCACTGCTGTCTCTCCACTTCCACAGTGAAGTTATTAATGGTCTCTCCTACTTAGGCTACCTCAGCTGAACAATTCCTGGACCTAGAGCTAAGGTGAGCAAGTGGCCAGTCTAAGGAGATAAGAATTCAAAGGATAGGCATTTTATAATAAATAGCGATTATTTTTGCTGTTCAAAAAAATAGTTTATACCTAATTCCAGAATGCTTTCCCCCTTCACGTTTGCACTTGATGTTTTTCTTTGAAATGTATCTCAAAGGACATAAAACTTAAATATTCTAACATGACAGACAACCTAATGTTAGTATCTATATCGAAATGACAAACATGATTTTGTTGCTTTTCAAATATAACATAAAGACATAAGAAATAGATTATATTTATGTGTTTTATAGAAAATAATTCCAGTATGACCTATGATGTAGTATATGTAAAATGTGAAAGATGTAAAGTAAAATGGGAGAACAATATAATTGGAAAGGAAGAAAATAGAGCACATACAATTTAATTTTCATTATACCTTCTATTTGTCAGGAAAACATCATGCCTTGTCTTCTGCATTTTTTGAAATAGAAAACAGAGTTTTGGAACATACTCTGTGTATTCAAATATGAGTGTAATTTCTGCTGCTTTAGAAAGCATTTTTGCCACTTAAAAATTAGTTTCTTTATATGTATATTTTTTAACAACAAAAAAATATCCCTGGACTCTGCAGGGAGAATAGCACAAAATAATAACTATTAAAATGATTTTAAGAATTTGAAAGAGCTTTGTTGTAAGTGTTATGGACAGAACTTACAATATCTCCTAGATCGGATCTAAAATTGAATCCTGGACTCAATGTAATATTGACGTACTTAGTATCAGATATTGTAATTGCGAAGATTAACAGGGTAAAGGATGAGATAATTTTTTTATTCCTTCAGTTGAATCCTAATTAATAGGTAAAATAATGCCAAGAAGTATTGTCTATTCCCTTCAAGACATTAATATATCAATTTTTACTTAAAATTATTCTATTCATCATTCTGTAATGGTAAGCAGGTACACTTATGATAAAAGTAAATCAATTTATATAAGGTTCTAGCCTTTCAAGCCCAGTGAAGAAACAAGACATAGGAGAACCTGTATTGTAACATCATGTAACTCTGTTTTATCCCAAATTTTCAGATCAAGGAGATTATGGGGCCACAGAGGAAAGCAAACAATAATGTAGAGTGTTCCTAAGGAGAGTCATAGGGAGAGAAAATATTGTCTCAGGCTTTCACAGAGAGCAAATTGGTCAAGCAATGGCCGTGACTCATCCAGGTGACTGACACTGACAAAGGATCTACAAACTGCAGTACAGGGTTTCAGGGTAAATCCTGAGGGGATTTGACTGATCTTGTCAGATACAAAAGTTATATTTCTTAGTATGTACCTCTTGCTTCACCTTGGTCTTAAACACCTAGCAGAAAAGTATATACATATGAGGTATAAAAAGAAAAGCCATATTAATACACTGAGTTGTAAAAGGCTCAAGTCAACAAATTGTTTTTTTTTTAAGTTTTATTTTTTTTAATTTTTATTTTATTGAAGTACAAATATCAATGAGACAGTTTTAAGATACCTTGACAAGATGGATTTAATAAATTAATACATTGCAAACTATTTTCATAATGTTTTGGTATCATAGATGGTGCATACATGTTATTATACTTAAAGGCATTATTACAGCATATGTCTCTTATCAATAAATTAAGAGAATATAGCTGTTTACGTATCTTATTTTTTATACCTGAATTACGTCAAAGATCCAATAATTAATACTTTCTACCTTGTTATTTTCCTAGTGGTTGTACATAGTACTAGAAGCCGACATAATGCCCTGTCCAAACACCATTAGTGCAAATATTGCCTCTCATAGAATTAAGTAGAAGCATGGCGTTATCTAACCCAACTGTTCTGTCCATACCCACACATCATGATTCTTCCTTTCTATACCCCTTCCTTTGTCTATAACTGTCAAAGATGGGCACTCCATTGTCATTCAACTAATTTAGGTACCTGAACTTGATAACACAATCCAGCATTCCTCAACAATAGTGAGTTATCTGAAGAAGTTGTTGACCATAGCCATTTACAGCTCAACTTATTATTATGGCCCTGCGATTTTTATACTTTTCTGCTGGATGGTTTAGACCTAGATAGAGCAAGACCTATACACCACACATGTACTTTTTGTTTCTGATGAGGTCCGTGATAAAACCCCTCAGGTTTTATCTTGTAGTCCTATACATCACTGTGTAGATCCTTTGTGTCATCCATGTGGATGAGTCACGGCCAATGCTTGACCAGTTTCCTCTCTGCGAGAGCCTGAGAGAAAGTTTTCTCTCCACGTGACTCTCCCCAGGCACACTATTTTAGTGTTCAGTCTCCTCTGTGGCTCCTTAATATCCTTGTTCAGAAAATTTGGAGCTCAAATGAGTTTCATGATGTTGTAGTACAGGTTCTCCTATGCGATGAGTCTTCACTGACCTTGAAAGGCTAGGGACCAAAATGTTGGCTGGCCTTGCAGTTCTTGTATTTCTCCAATTTTGATCTGTGAACTTAGGCTGTTAACCATCCAGAAGAGAAGCTGATTTTTGCCCTGCCGCATATACCATTCACTTTGCCTTATCTGACTCAATTCTTTTTAGCTGTTGTTACACATTTCTATTTGTATTTCTTCTTTTCGCTTCGTATACTAGGGAGACTGTATGATATTTACACATGTGTGTCTGGTTTATTTCACTTATCAGTAAATGTTCAAGTGGCATCCATTTCAATATAAATGTTTGAAGCTTATCATTCTTAATAGCTGAGTAATACTCCATTGCATAGAAATACCACATCTTTTTCAACCATTCCTCATGTGATGGACATTTTGGTTGTTTCTAAGATTTTGCTATCACAAATTGTGTTGCTATAAACATGTGTACACATATATCACTATGATATAATGTTTTCGATTTCTCTGGGAAAATTCCCAGTAGAGGGATAGCAGACTTGAATGGGATTTCTAGTCCTACTCTTTTGAGGAGTCTCCATACTGACCTCCACAATGGTTGTACCAGTCTATATTCCTACCAGCAGTGGAGAAGTGTTCCCTTTTCACCACAACCTCTTCAACATTTGTTGTTGGCTGATTTCCTTATGATAGCCATTCTTTCTGGAGTGAGATGGTATCTCAGTGTTGTTTTTATTTGCTTTTCACAGATGACTAGTGATGTGGAGCATTTTTTCATATATTTATTTGCTTCTTTAATTTCATCTTCAGAGAAGTGTGTATTCACCTCAGATGCCCATTTCTGAATTGGGTCTTTAAATTTGAGGGCCCTGCTATATCTTAGTTCTTCATATATTCTAGACAGCAGACCTCTGTCTGATTGCTTATTAGTTAGGATTTTTGCAGAATTTGTGGGTTGACTTTTCACTCTGTTGACAATTTCTTTTGACACACAGAAGCTCCTTAAGAAGAGTTGATCCCAGTTGTTAATTCTTTCAAGTGCTTCCCGTGCGAATATATGTTTGTTCATGAACTCTTTACCTACCCCTATGTCTTCAAGAGTTCCTCCTACTTTCTCTTCCAGAAGATTGAGTGCTTCTCTTTTAATGTTTAGATCTTTAATCCATTTTGACTTTAGCTTAGTGCATGGCGATAGAGCTGGGTCAAGGTTTAGTTTTTGGCATGTAGAAAGCCATATTTTCCAGCACCATTTGTTAAAGAAGCTATCCTTCTTCCAATAAGTATGATTGGCCCCTTTGTCAAAGATCAGATGGCCGAGTGTGTTCATAGATGCTTCTGTACCTTCTAATCTATTCCATTGATCCTCAGGTCTATTTTGCTGCCAATACCATGTTGATTTTATCACAGTGGCTTTGTAATATAATTTCAAGTCAGGAATTGTGATGCCTCCTGCCTTGTCTTTATTGGCCAAGATTGCCTTTGCTATCCTAGGTCATTTGTGGTTCCAAATAAATTTTAGGAATGATTTCTCTATGTCTGAGAGGTATGTTGGTGAGCGTGGATGGGATCCAGGAATATAGCATAGTGGGCTGTGTTGTCTCTTGCCAGTCTCTGGGACTGGGTGGGCCTGGGCCGAATTGAGCAAGTCAACAACTTCTGACCTTGCCAGTCTTATGGAAAACCCACTACTATAATGTACTACCGGAATATATTGGGATACTTTGCCAAATCCAGACACCTATAATATTTTAATGACAATGGAATGCCTTCTCTGACAAAACTAAACCAAAAAAGGGGATACAAATGAACAACCACGTTTTTATCTGTATATTTAATGTAGTTAGGATAGATATACAGCTACTTTCTCTTAATTCAATGAATTGAAAGAATTGTTCTAATAGTTTTTGTGGACAGGATATCATGTCTGTATCTTATACAATGAATAACCACTAAGACAACAATAAGATATGTATATTTAGGTTTCCAAAAGCAAAGAATAGGCCCAGGAGTATACCTCAGTTGCACAGCTGCTGCCTGGCAAGCATAAATTCTTGAGTTGGATTCCTATGCTGAAACATAAACAAACAAACAAATATAAAAGTGTTGCAGAAAGGATTGTAGAATGTATAAGTTGATCCTAAAAGAATAGGAAAATCTCTAGTGAAATGACAAATGACCCTTTCTCCAAAGGATCATTATAGCATACATGAACCTGAAGACAGAGGTTAGCTGTGTCCACACCCGAAGTTCAGGACATTTTTGCTTTTTCCCAGAAACACTTTCTTCTTGCAACATTTAATAGGTAGACTATCAGTTTCCTCATCAGATTCCTGTGAATGCTGCATGAAATTTAACACTTGCCAACTTGTACACAACAGTAGTTCCTTCAATGCCAAGATGACAAATGGGTGATATTTCCCTAGGAAAGAAAGGCTGGCCACCTCCAGCAAATATGAAAGTCAGCATACATACATTTTACCTGACAACCAACGTGGCCCATCAACTTGAACAGTGAACCTCATGATCTTGTAAAAATAAAAAATAATCTTTTTTTTAAAGCTCTATACTCAGACTCAGAGTGATTCTCCTGGTTTCAGCCTCCTAAGTGCTGGGATTACAGGCATCCACCATGACACCCTGTCTAAATTGCTGTCTCAGAGCAACCCTCAACCCAGTTGGGGTTGGGGGTGGGCCTGCACTGCTTAAAACGTTCTATATATGCTTTGAATTAAATAGTCAATAATATTACAACCCAGTGTTACACATAACCTTCCTTCTCTTATTAAGATGCCCCAGTTTTCAGCTCAGGAGGGATCTCTCTTGAATTGGATGAAATGAGATGAATTTCTTCTTCCAGTGCTCACTGGCTACCATGTCTGGTATCTTAAAGCACAATTTTACATTGTAGATTGTATGCCTGTTTTGTGAGTATAATTTTGTTTTCATTGATTTGTAATCAGATGTGTGCCTGTTTTTCATTTACTCTTCTCAAGAATATATTACAAGCTTGAAGAACTTTTAATTGAGTTATTTATTCTTCAATCCCCCTCAGTAGTAACGGCAGCAGCATACTTAATTTGAATAGCATATTGTTGTTAGAAAATGTATTTATTAACAGAAAGATAAAATATTCCTGTGCCTCTGTTTTCTTACTAGACTATAATTACTAATATGATTTAAAAATTGATGTAATTAATAAATAAACTTATGGTTTATTATCTTTCACTTATTAAAGAAACAATGGCTATTTTAAAATCATTGAACTGTGGAAGTAAATTCTCAGGCATTTATTATAGTAATTGCTTGGAATATTTAATACGGTATTTAGTAAATATATGCAGAAGAAAGCTGCATAAAGAGATTGCATCATATTCATTAATCTATGCAGCTATGAAGCTTCTACTTATGAGACACACGCTGAGAGTGAAGGTGTATCGTGCGACAAGTAAGCCCGCCTGGTAAGTCACAAATCTAAGTAGCCGTGTAACTATATAAGGACTGCAAAATATAGCTCAGTGATTGAAAGTCGTTTTGGCGTATATTCTAATGTTTCGTGGTAAATGTGACCTGAGTAAAATAGGACATTCACCAAAATTAAAGCTTGTTTATTTATAGAAATGATCAGAAAAATTATATTACATTGAAATTAAAGTTGGACACTGTAGGGCTGGCCAGATGTCTCAGGGGATTGAAGCACTTGCTTAGGCAGATGCAGGGGCCCAGGTTTGATCCCTTGCCTGTGTGCCAGGCCTGCCCCCAAGGCACACTGAGAGATGGTGATTGAGACTGGGCGTGGTGCCATGGGCCTGTAATCCCAGCTCTTGGGAGGCTGAACACAGGCAGATCTCCAGGAGTTTGAATTGTGTAATGAAACCCTGTAGCCCCTGTACTAAATACATAAAAGACAAGCAAATAAAGCATTAAAACAAGTAAAAAATTAAAATAAAAAAAGAAGTTGGACACTAGTAATTGAGGTGTAAAATTGCAATTAGGCCCCCTCTTCATGCTCACAAAAGTACAGGTCTAGTTGCCCTGATATGAAGAATTTTTAGACTACTATTTGCTACAAGAGCTAAGCTTCATCATTAAAATACTTATTTTACAGTTTTAGAAATTTTGCTTCTGATATTTTTCTACTAAAATTTGACTTGCAAAATCAATTAATTTTTAAATAATTTTTGTATTTCAAATTTTTTAAATTATTTTTATTGTTATATCATTTTAAACAAAAATAGAAATAACAAAACAGATTCAAAGCAGGCTACTAGGAGAAAATAAATAATGCCTAGGATATCATTATATTTATAATTATTCAGAATACATGATATAGGCATGAAATATTGTCCAAACTGTATTAGCACAAACCTTACTTTTTAATGATTTGAGAGATACTAGCTGTACAAATATCTTAACTCTCTCATTATATAATTTTACCTTCTTTCATTTCTCCATTCTCTCATCACCATTTCTCTTTCTTTTGGAAGCTTTTTCCCTCTTTACAATATCTATTGTACATTTTGGATCTTATTTATTCCTTTAGTTTCTCAAAACCTTTCATAAAATAACTTTGAGAATTTGTAGTGTAATACTTTTATATAAAATGATTTCCTTTCAAGAACAGAGACAAAACTATGAAGAGGGAAAAAAAATACAGTTCAACTAAAATGTTTTCTATTTGTTCTATGTATAGCAGTTTTTTAAAACATAGATTTTAATTGAAAAACAATCTTGACACTTATTAACAGTATACAATAAAGTGGTTTTGAATATGTATGTTACATAATGATTAAATTAAGTAAATATATCCACTGTATTTTACTGTAAATGCCTCATTAATTTTTTGGAGACAGTTAACCTAATACATTTAATAATGCATGAATAGTTTTACATTTATAATCATCTGATTATTGTTTCTGTTGGCTATTTCACCTGGTGACATGTTACAGCATAAAATTTTAGATTTATGATAAAATAGAAACAGAAATTAGGTTAGAAATTTCAATTTACAAAACAGTAAATCTGTAAGCTTAAAATAAATTACAGTAAAAGGCCCCATTTTTTCCTCAAAGATACCCTTACACACACACACACACACACACACACACACACACACAACAGTTGCTTTTGCTGCTTCCTGCAGCAGCTGTGGAGCTCTATTCGGCGAGTGTCCCCCATGCTACCTTCTTGGATGTCTCAAAGCCGTGAATCACGTGGAAACGTCACGTGTTTTCATGGTCAGCTCCGGAAAGGGCGCTACACAGTGGCGTTCTGCTGAATGAAGTGTAGCAGGATAAAGTGTAATAGTTTTATGTGACACATTTTCATAAATGGTTGATTAATGAGAAGAAATCAAAGCATATGGTAAATGTGCAAATAAAAAACGTATTATAGTGAGGAACATATTTCCATTAATCCCTATCTGAAACTTCATATTTCTTGGAACTCTCTTACCACAAAACTCTTGGCAGTGTATCTTTCACTGTAATATATTTTAGAAATATTTAAACATGCACTATATTTTTTCATCATTCCTTGCATAATATATTATGTGGCATATGCTAATATTTATACTTAGAAAAATCAGTGATAAAATTAACAAATCTTATGGTGATAATTTTCAGATGATATTTATTGTAATATATGCATCTTTTAAATTCAATATGGAATGGACATGCATAATACAGAGAAAGAAAATAATTGCCTCCCTAACCCAAAGGCTTTCTCTTCATAGATGAGTATGTCTCTTACGGCATTTGTCAACACTGTTCCTTTGACAGTGTTATTCATGATACAAAATAGTTATGCAGTCATTGGATTGAAGCAACCTAATTCTTTTGAAATCAGTTCACTGGAGAGAAATGTTACTTTTATTATAAATTCATGCTTAAAAACTTGAATATATACTTTAACTGAAAAGAAACTATGAACAATAATAATTATACAGGGTTTTATTTCTGTTCTTTAAATTGTATCATAAAATAAAAAGGGTTACAGAATACAATGTGTAGAAACACTTAGCTAATCATATATAACTTTTTTGTGATGCCAGGGATTGAACTCAGGACCCTGTGCTTGCCAAGCAGGTGCTTATTCTACTGAGCTATCTCCCCAGCCCCATAATCATACATAATTATATGATATAAGAGTATCCATGTAGTTAAGAAATCTGATGGATTCCAAATGCAGGCATATGAAAATGTCCACGATGTTTGAATAACACAGCTTAGCATGAATGTCAGCACAGATGGACATCACTTTCACAGACTCTGCACTTTTATATCTAAGGTTTTGATCTTCTGTCACTCAAAGGAATAAGGTTGAAAAGTTATGAGCACAGTTGCCTTTTACTACGAATTTTTCAATCAAATTGCAATGAAACGTCATAGGCATTTATCATGGACTGGGAAATCTATGTTCCACATTTACATTAATTGTGCATAAACGGCTTTTGAGGATTAGTGACATTCAATAAATTTTTCTTCTGGAGAGAAAAATTGTGGATGTTTGCAGAGACAAGAAAGTTATTTATTTAATAAAAAAAATTCAGGCATAGCCAGAGGATAGACAGAGGACATCAGCACCCTCGATTTTAAAATTAGTTCAATAGGGCCGGCCAGATTGCTCAGCAGGTTCATAGAGCACAGCGGGGTGCGATCCCTGGAGTGCCCTGCCGCCCCGCCCCTGGGCTGGTCTGCAATTGAGACTAGGCGTGGTGGTGCGCGCCTGTAATCCCAGAGCTCGGGACGCTAAAAACAGGGGAATCATTTCTAGTCTGATCTACTTAGTAAGACCCTGTTCACCCTGTAGAACCTGTATTCCCTGTAGCAAATATATTAAAAATAAATTAACTAATTAATTAATTAAAATGAAATTAGTTCTATAGAACGAATTAATAATCCTTCAGCTTATTATTACACTTAGGATTGCTCTTTCTTTTGCAACAGAGGGTAAAATCATCAGACAGAAAAACTATTCAAAGCGCCAGCACAAGACAGTTGGGTTCACCAACATGTGGTTTCTTTCGGTGAGGAAAAAATGTGGTGCATCGGCTGAGACGAATGACAAATATCCATCAGTGTAACTGGAAGTAAATGCAGCATATGGGAAAAGTCAACTCGGAAATCGGAACACAAACATAGACTGCTCCCAGAGTCTATTTTCCAAATGTAAAAATCGCTTAATTTTCATAACCGGTAAAACATTTATGTTTAATTTTGGAAATAATTTGTGTCAATATGATTGATGGATATTTACTTTAAAATACTAATAAACTGACAGGAATAAAATAAAATTCATTGGAGGTACAATAAATGTTGCTTTAATCTTAGAGCTGGTCAAAAGGGTGAAAGGTATCATGATATCTAGGTCTCCTGTTATATGCACCAAAAACGATTAATTTCAACAATCTATCAGCTTTGTTTTTACAATATAAAATGTTATCAGCTATTTTATGTATTTGTTTATTTTTATGAGAATTGATATATATTTTAGGTAGAGCAAAATTCTTATTAATATTGTTTTAAAGGAACTTGCCAGACAATGTCAAGAACTACTCTTATATTTATAAACCTCTAACTAGAGATCTTTAAGAAATGGCCTAATTTTTTAATACAGGGAAATGAAAATTTTCGGTGAAATTTCAAATTTTCTGTTTCCAAACATTTGTGAAAAATATCCCTGGGAACACATTTCACCTCTTCTTATATAAAAATATTATCCCTTCAATTTTACTTAGACATGGAGCTCAAAGAAAGCACTATTCGCTTTGCAACTTAGTTAATGGATTCATTATTTTGTCACCAAATTGAACTGTACTGAAGTCCGGTTGCAATTCACTTGTATGAAGCAGGGATTTAAGAACAGAAAGTTCATCAACTAATTTGGAAAGCTTGCTGCTTTTTATGCTTAGTTATGTTTAAGTGAACCAATTATATCTCCCAAGCATTTTTGTATGATGTATGGTTATAATTTTAAAATGTTCTATGCAGAAGTAACATTCATATGAAAATCTAGGGTTTGCTCAGTATTCAGACTTAATTAACCACAGAACTGCAAGGTGAGAGTCAAGTTGTACTTCCATCAAATCTGGTTATGTCAAATTTATCTTCTTGTCTCTTGCGTTTATCATTAGGAATACAGCATGTACTGTGCATTCATTCAAATTCCACAACTGCAGAATAGCAATCATGTTAAAAAGATTTATTATTTTCCTCTCCATTTGGTGCTGAATTCTCTGTAACTTACTCATGGGTTTATTCTTGCTTCTGTCACTACAAGGGGTCATCTTTTTTGATGCAATTGCAAATACAGCAAAAGAAATAAGCCTGCTCAATCCATTTATTAGTGTGTCCCACAATTACAGCTCTCCACATAGGAATAAATCTTGTGAGCATTTGTTTACAGGGATCATTCTGATAGAGGATAATTTAATGACAATAGCAGCAAAAATTTAATTACATACGCAATGTGGTAGCCTGTTTAATATGTCACTCTGGTGAGATTGCTTCCCTTCGACAACATGATACAGATTTCTCTGGTATCAAGGCAGCATTCCCGTGTTTATTCGAGGAATCTCTTCACCTGTGCTCCCGTCCCTTCCCGGCTGCCCTGCACTGCTCTGCTCTCCCTTCCCCCTCTGACACTGCTTGCTAGAGATGCAATCTAGGCCATCCCTGCCCGCTAAGGATACAATCTACTATTGAACTTCCAGCCTCAGAGCTCAGGTTCTTCATCGTTTCCCTTTTTAAAAATTTTACTTTATTGTAGTCCATGGTTGTGTTATATAAACACATTTTAATTCTTTGATTATCCACTTGTTCTCCCCTTCCTTCTTTCCATCATCTGTTTATATCCTTTCCTCTTGAAAAAAAATCTATCTTCCTGTTTTGTATTGTCCATCTTTTGTTATGCTGTTTATTTATATTTTATCATATGAAAAACTATGCAATATTTAAGCTTATGTATATGATTTATTTCACTTAACATTATTGTTCAAGTACAATTTTTCTACTAATCATTAGAATGTATCCTTCTTTATGGCAGAGTAATACTGAGCAGTACAGAGTAGTATCGAGTATATCATATTTTCTACTGATGAGCTTATAGTTTAATTCTAAGACTTAACTATTATGTGCTGTGTTACTGTAATTTGAGAATACATATCTTAATATAATTTTGTATCTTTAAGTCTTTTGAGAAGACACCTCAAAGGAAATAACTTGGTCAAATGGAATGTCTACTTTTAGTTTTTGAGGAAACTCCATACTGATTTCTATAGAGGTTTTATTCATTTACATTCACACAAGCAAGGTACAATGTTTTTTGTTTTTTACCTCAAGTTTCAAAAAATTTGTTATTATTTGATTTTCTCATGATGGCCATTATGATTAGCATAAAATGAAATATCAGTGTGTTTTTAATTTGAGATTTTAATGCCCAGAAATGTTTAATAGTTTTTCATGTATTTATTGAACATTCATTTCAGTTGCCCATTTTTGATTAGAAATTTTTTCTTCTTGGGGACACTATTTTTTTTTTAATTTTTTTTGGCAAATCAGGGCATTGAACTCAGGCCCTTGCACTTGCAAGGTGAGTCAGGAAGGTGAGAGATGGGATGCTGGGAACGAGAAATCGCCTTTCTTTAGATTAGACACACAAGCGGTGCAGGCTTTTCCCGTGTAGAACTGATCACTGCAGACAACCCTGTGGATATTTCAAGTGTTGACTTTTTCTTCTTGTAATAAATGAAGTCATGAAGACGTACCATTTGGCTTTTCATCATGAGAATCTATTAAGTTTTCTGGAGGTAAAGATTAGTAAAGTATTCAGGTTCCATCATGAGGGACGCCATCAGGAATCCTGTTCTTAAGCTATTACATTTTCAATATTCACACAGTCAGTTACTGAAGTTCCTTTTAACTGTCCCTGTAGTCACTAGTCCCTGCTCCTCTCTCCTGAGGGAGCAGATGCCACTCGGGACTCTTCATCCTAGCCAGGATCTTCAGCTGCAGATTCTCAGCAGAGGCTTACCCTCTAATCAAAATTCTCAGATGTGTGTGAGGAATATCTGGTTTTTTTTTTTTTTTTTTTTTTTTTTTTTTTTTTTTTTTTTTTTTTTTTTTTTTTTTTTTTTTTTTTTTTTTTTTTTTTTTTTTTTTTTTTTTTTTTGGTGAAACTGGGGATTGAACTCAGGCCTTTGCACTTGCCAGGGAAGTGCTTACTCCACTGAGCCATCTCCCCAGCCCTAATGAGGAATATCTTATATTTCCTGTAGCTTTACCTTTTCTTGTGGTGGGAAAAAGAGTGAAAACACTGAAATTCTACAAATCAGATCAGAAACAAGAAAACTTTATACTTTTGCCTCTTCTTCCCCCTCCTCAATCTCTCCCTCCTTTTTCCTTCTCCTCTTCCCTTTCCACGTCATCTTCCTCCTCCTCCTCCTCCTTCTCTTGAGTACCAGTCTCTGTGCACATAAAAATAGGAGAATTTGACACAAATGGTATCAGTGCTCAGAAAGTGACCCCGCTCTGTGCAGCAGCCATCACTGCTGGAGCTCGGTGGGTTAGCACCATCGCTGAGCTCTGGGGCCATGCTGGTTGCTGCAGTTATCATTTTGAAAGTTTTCTTTTAAACGGTATCAGTTGGCAGTATATACCGATTATACTCATTATGGGAGTCAGTACGGGTGCATAGCACATTTTAATCCTTTTTATATCCTCGTCACCATCCCTCCCTGCCCTCCCTTCATCTTTAGGGCCCCTTACAATTTATGAAAGGTCTGTCTCCTTGCTACCTCTGTGCCTCACAGACTTCAATTTTCTTAGTGATGGATAGCTACAATCACTACAATCTTATGCTCAGTGTAATCACTGGAGACCCCATGGTTACTTTAAACATTTCTCAGAATTCAGAGTTCACACATAACAAGAGGGACTCACTCTTGCTTCTCACTGAGCAGTAGGCTACAATTCCATGATACTTGCCTCAAACCTAAGTGAACCCAAAGAATTAGGGACTCTATGCTTGTACATCTAGAATGAGACTTTCTTGCTACTGGCTTTCCAAACTGCGAAATCAGCCCTGTTCTCCTCATGGTTGCCATGAGGCACCTTGCTGCGCTCCTGTGTGTACACTGAGGGCAAGGGGCATCTGCCTGTGAGTGGTGAAGTTTCAGAGTTGCAGGCTTCTTTCTCATTGTTTTCTACCAAAACTGTACTGGCCTTATGGCATAAAAGTCCAGTGCACTGGTGATATCTTGCCTGATCCCCAAGTGGTACATTGTCCTCGCGTTGTATGCCTCTAGAAACCTTCTAGTTCTCTTTCGTAGTCTAAGTACTATGTGAGAGAGAGAGAGAGAGAGAGAGAGAGAGAGAGAGAGAGAGAGAGAGAGAGACAGAGAGACAGAGAGACAGAGAGAGAGAGAGGACAGTGAAAAGAGAAGTGAATAATGGGAATAGGCTTCTTTTTTGTTCAGGGCTTTCAGTGATATTAAACTGCCAGACTACTTAATTTTAGATTTTTAAAAATCAGCCCTTCTTGCTGTCTTTTATGTTGCATATTTTTCCTATGTTTTGGCAAAGGTGGGCATGCACATTTAGTCTCCAGTGAAAATTGACAAAAAGCTGTGAAATCTAGTAAGTGTATTTATGTAGTGAGCTCTGATGTCTATTGAATCCAGAATTTAGGAGGTTGTAAGCCTGGTTTGTTTTCAATTATTAAGGTAGAAGGTATTGTTAAATATCATTTTTATGCCTGAAAGGAACAGATATTCTTGACTATAGATCTAAGTCATATATTTTTGAATATTTACACTGACATTTTTTTGTATTTTCCTTGACTTTCCACATTTTGCACATCTCTAAATCTAATGTCTGTGTGAATCTTAATAGTCATTATGGCCACCTGAACTGCATACACTAATTAGAAAATATCTCACTGTATCTTTTCCAGCAATCCACAGACATTGATTGAATGATTACTTTGGTGTGGTCTTTTCCAGTCCCTCAGGAATCATTTTACTCTTTCTCATTCACTTATTTATTAGAGACACAGTTTTTTTGTACCCGCTTTACCCTAAGATTATTTAACAAAACCAAATTCTTGAAGGGCTTTCAGGGAAGTGTGGTAGACAGACAATAAAACATCTAACACAGTTACTTGTTCTAAAACAGGGCCAAGTAGCGGAGCCAGAGGCGCTGTTTCTGTCTGAGTACATAAGGAAACCCTACGCAGGATTCTGCCTGACACCACTTAAGGTAGCATCTCTCAGAAGTCACAGTGGACTTTTTACATTTTATTTTTTTTTAATTTACTCTAAAGAGAATATAAAAATAATAGATGAGGGCCAGGGAGATAGCTCAGCAGATTAAGCATCTGCCTGGGAAGCGCAAGGGCCCAGTTTGATCCCTGGGTGCAGCATGCCATGCCAATCGTGGAGCCCCAGGCACACTGAACTGGCCACAGACACTGAGTATGGGGATGCATGCCTGCAATTTCATCCCTGGAGAGGCTGAGACCAGAAGGTCACTACAAGTTTGAGTTGCATAGCAAGATCCTGTACCAAATAAGTAAAAAATTAAAAGAATAATAATAAATGAAACATTAGAGATGATACACATTTAAAAGTACAGAATGAAAGGAAGTCAGCCATAATTGTTTTATTGCACATTGATGTCCTCGATGAAGTTGCTCATACTACAGATATTAGCCTACGGAGTTAGTCAAAGTAAAAGTCTTAAACATTAACTGCTACCTTTGAAAACCTAACAGAAGTCAGCAATATAAGCCAGGTGTGGTGGTGCATGCCGGTAATCCTAGGTGGTGCATGCCGGTAATCCTAGCACTTGGGAGGATGAGGCAGGAGGATTGCTGTGAGTTCGAGACCAGCCTGAGCTACAAAGTGAGCTTAAGGCCAGCCTGAACTTCATAGTGAGACCCTGTCTCAAAAAGACAAAAAAAAAAAAAAAAAAAAAAGAAGTCAGCAATATAATTATCTTGGCTATCCTGTGTATATTCTCATAATCTGAGCAACAAGTCTGATGATAGTAATGTCCAAAATAAAAACCTTGTTAATTTTCTATTTGTTTTGAAAATCTGTACCATTTTTATTGTCCTGTATTGCTCTGTGTTTGTCTTTGTTCTTATTTTTTTTCTTTAAAATAAATTAGTTGCAAGGTTGTTAAATATTTATTTTAAACTACATTCAATATCTAAATTATATATATATATATATATATATATATATATATATATATATATATATATATATATTTTGCAGTACCAGGGATTGAACTCTGGGCCCTGTGCTTGCCAGGTAGGTGCTTATTCTATTGAGCTATCTCCACGGGCCCACTAAATTATAGTTGTAAATTACCGCAACAGAACCCAAATGCAGATATCTGTTATGGCATTCACCATTTCAAACATATTGTTAATGTTTGACATAGTCATGAACAATATTTAAAATGTCTGTAATTTGTCTGTGATAAGTGGTTATTTGTTAAGTAGTGATTCAGCTGCTAATTAATCAGGCCTATGGCTTTGACATATAGCTGTGGTTTCATCTGAGCTGCTTGTCCCTGCCATGTCACCTGATTCGCTAGTGCTGACATTACTATATTTCACTGTATGGGAGATGGGACCGTCACTTAGAGCCAGCCAACCTGTCAGTTCTCGTTAGTCTGGCTTAGCCTGATAGGCCAGGTAAAATTAACTATATGTGATAGGAGACATGATGATCATGGATTATTTCATGGTAATAATCAATATAAATTTGGTATTTGATTCTGGAATCAATTACTGCAGAAAGCACAGTATACCCAGTCTTCTAGCAGTAGAGTCTATTGAACTATTGTAAGTCAATGTAAATAGCATTAAGTTGTGAAGTCCTGAGATGTCACATAATCCTGTATTTATGTGCCTCAAGGTTTAAATCGATATGACTTTATAAGAGCAGAAATGTCAGGAATATTCAAGTTTAACCATGAATGAGGAAAATTAGTTTATAGTGACAACTGAAGGTCTTCTAAAACTCTGTTTGAATCAAATGAACAGCACAATATGCTAATAAGTCTTTCATTGAGTGAATGTGTGTGCATTTGTGCTTATGTCTTTAGAAGACTGGATTCCAAATTAGTTGAGAAAGCACACTAATAGAATTGCATTTAATTCAATGTAAAATTATCAGGCTGGCAGATAACTCAGCAGACTAAAGTGCCTGCTTAGGCAGAGTGCAGGGGCTGGGGTTTCGATCCCCAGGTATTCTGTGCTGGCCCCGCTGCCAGGGTACACTGAGACTGCTATTGAGACTGGGCATGGTGCTGCATGCCTATAAGCCCAGCACTTGGGGTGCGGAAAACAGGAGGATCACTACGAGTCTGATCTGTATAGTGAGACCCTGGAGACCCTGTGGATCCTGCACTCAAATTAAAAAAGAAAAGTAAAATAGTTGTACTATATATAAAAACAGAGCAGTGTAATGGGTTGCTGGTGGCTTCAGGACTAGGTTGGCTGGAAGTAACTGAATTCTGTGGGATATTACTAGGAGGAACCTTGTGTCCTCACTAAAATAGTTTCCTGTTATCTACTCTGAAGATCAATGTGGCTCTTGTTATTTTTCTATTGGGCAGAGTGGGTAGGAACTTCTAGCTCCTTGAGCATTGCTTCCTGACTTAAGTCTAGAGCCTTCAGCGTGCTTTAAATTCACATAGCTGATGTGTTTCCACCCTAACCATATCTTGTAACTGGCCCCATCTGGGGCGAGTTCCACTTATGATTAAAAACTGTGAACCTCCTAGTCATAAACAGCTTGTAGCTGTGTATTTTCTGTAAAAGTCTGAGGTTAACTCTGTCTCTGGGCTGGTTGGACACCTCCCTCTACAGAGTACAGCTGGCCAACCACTGGACCAGTTAATAAAGCTGCACTAAATTCTAATATGGTCTTGGTGTCTATTAACTTCAAACTCGATACAAGCAATAGAAAAGAAGAACTGTTCAACATATATATCAAGTTAGTATAAAATGTGGAGACTTCTTTTTAAACTTTTTTATTTTAAAATGTTAGACTCATAATAATCTGAAAATATAGCAGTGTATGTGTACCTTTTAGCCAACTTTCCCTAAGATAACTTACATAATCATTACAGAATCATTAAAACCAGAAAATGGCAGTAGTATAGTATTATTGTAACATTTTAACATGTTCACATTACACTTGTTTTTAAGGTGCTTGCTTAAAAATAATTGAACTAGTCATTTTACGAAATTCTATCATAGGTGAACACTACCACGGTGGAAATGCTCAGTTGTTCTGTTTTGGTGGTACCAGGGATTGAACTCAGGGCTTCGGGCTTCCCAGGCAAGACTTATTCCACTGAGCCATCTACCCAGCTCACAGTGGATAAAATTTTGAAACTAGCTTTTGCCTTCTACTCAGAACAATGTTAAAATACATTAAAATTCATCTTGTATCAAGGATACTTTTCCCTCTTTCTGCTGCTGCATTATATTCCATTGTGTCTGTGTTATGCTATTTACCCATTTGAATTTCTTCCTAGTTGTTATTTACCACAGTAAGGCCACAGGGAAACATATTTCCTTGTTTTTCCAAAATATTATTTTTTTAGGGCAATGCACAAGCAGAACATTATTAAAATGTAAGTTTATCTTGTATAAGAAAATAACAAGCTGACTTGAGGTTTGAGTGTACACTGTTATGTTTATCCCATATATGTGAGGTTTGGTGAAATCAGAGAGTAGATATTTAAATTTTAAAAATCTATTACAGCAAAAAGCACATTACCATTAAGAGCCCTCAGAATTCTCCCCCATCGCTTCAAACGCACTTGTCCCACGGTTTCGGCCGGTGTCTGAAGCCATTCTGGAAGTCCCCCTTGCAGCGCGTCCCTGGGGCTCTAGACTTGGCTTGCTTGATGCTATGAGTCCTTTCAAAACATCTGCTTTTCATGATTACTGTGGTGTTGGGGGGAGAGTCAGAAGCTCTGGGCCACCAGATCTGGTGGAAAGGATGGGCGAGGACCCATGGGCACTGGGATGCTGGCGCCAGCCTGCCTTTCTTTTGAGCAGCACAGCAGTGCACTCAACACGTTGTTGATCCCACCCATACAGATAGTCGTGAAAGCCAACTTCCAGAACTGTTTCACAGAGTGGTGACAACCGGGGAAGCATGTTCTAAGTGGGGTAGTATATTCAGGGAGATTCATGCGTCTCTGCACCTGTGCACCTCTAGACATGTAAGTTACTTTTTCTGAACACCATGCTTGCCAAAAATATCCTTTCCCTAGTGAATTTTCTTTACAGTACGTCAAAATTAATTAACAAAAATTAGATTGGCACCTCTATTTCTGGACGTACTATTTCTTTCCATTTATCTACTTCCCCTTCTTAGTGCCAGTGCCGCATAGCCTTTAATTTTAGAAAGTTTACAATATGGCATGTCACCTACTATAAATCCTGCATATTTAATTTTCTTTTAAAATTAGATTTGATGCCATCCAGGGCCTGTCCCTGGGGCAAGCTGTGACTGGGCATGCTGGAGCACGTCTGTAATCGCAGCTCTTGGGAAGCTGTAAATAGGCGCATCACCACGAGTCCATTCTAGTAGTGAGACCCTGAACACCCTCTAGACCCTTCCCTAAGATATAAATTAATTAATTAATTAATTAATTAATTTAATTAAAATAAGACAAGTTACATTTGGTTATTTTAGCTCCTTTTATGCACATGTACCTATACAAGTATGAGAATAAGTTTTACAGACAACTGGTCAATCTTTTTTAGAATAGATAATACTGCAGAGTTTGGTATTAAGGTTTCACTGAATTTTTCCACAAATCTGGAGATTACTTTCATGTTAGCAGCACTAAATTTTCTCATTTATCTTTAATTTCTCTTAGAAATGTTATAAGCTTTATATACTCTCTTAACTTTATCAAGTTTTTCCTTTTCATGCCATATGAAATAGTATTGTTCCTTTTGATTTCCATCTTTTGTTTTAGTATATAACAAAGCAGTTGATTATAAATTATTTTACGCTATAAACTTACTAATTGTCAGTATTATCTCTAATGTTATAAATATAAGATGTATTATACATACTAATACAAGTTTATATAATTTATTTCACTGAAGAAGAATTAGTGACTAGGGAATCACTCAGAAACAGAAATATTCTTTAATTTATTATTATTTTTTTTTTTTGTCTTTTTGAGACAGGATCTCACTATGCAGTTCAGGCTGGCCTTAGGCTCACTTTGTAGCTCAGGCTGGTCTAGAACTCACAACAATCCTCCTGCCTCAGCCTCCAGAGTGCTGGGGTTATAGGCATGCCCCACCACACCCAGGTGTTAAAAATAGAAATAATTAAAGAAGTCTTCCCAGAAACTTGGGCAGTAAGTTTTATAGACAAAACAACAGGAACAACAACAGCCTGTCTGACCAACTGGTAAACTGTGATTGACTGTAGTTTGGCTATGCAATTGAATGAGAGACTTAACTTCTTATTTTAAGAATTTTTTTTATGTTCTAAATAAGGTTACACTTTCATACACTGGAATTCAATATGCAAAGGCATTCTTAACCAAATTCAGACTAATTTTACAGTGCTGTGAAGAGACTACAGAAGACTTGTCATTTTATGTAAAAATTGTTGAACATGACTAGGCTTTTCAAATACTATGCACCAGTAGCTGTGATGATGTTTGTGTATTCTCGTAAAACTGAAAGCCTATGTTAGCTGAGCGTTGTGGTTTGAGAAACTTTTTAAACAACTTGATCAGGTAAGGCTTCTGAGCTTCAGGAGAAGTCAGTCAAAGTTCTCAAATAAGCATCAGATCGTAACTATTTCAGGGTCTCCGTTATGTGCTGCGTCAGTAGAAATTCATCAGCCATCGCATCTTCATGCAAAGGCCGTTGCAGACAGTAGAATGAAATGGTTGTGGTTTTGAGCTAATAACCTTTACTTATAAAAGCATGGAATCAAGCATACTGGGCCTATGGATTATACTTTGCTGACTACTGAGTAAGAAAATGTCTTAAATAGTTGCAGTAGGCAAATCAACTTTCACATTCTATTGAAATCTTAAATCTTTGGAAGTGTAAGTGCACATAGAACCAGATTTTGTCAATGTGTCTTTGAAAATAATTTTATTTTCTCCACTGAGAACAGGAAAGTGGGCCTTATTTGCAGCACCAGTAAGGCCATGCACGAAACATTGAATGATTATGATACCATTGGTGCCTTTTAAGAACAAAGAGCACTTGCCAGTTTTTATGTTACTTTTTGAAAATTTTTCTGCATGTTCAAGGAAAGCCCATACGATGCTGCTCCTAAAACTCTGCTTTCTCTTTTCTCCTTGTTGTTTTACTTCAGTTGGTGCACAGAGATCTCTGACGAATGGTTTGCTAACAATATTGTTAACAATAATTGTACTTGTAAAGGTCTTCTTTTAATTTTTTATTTTTTGTACAGGGTCTTCAAGTTTTCACTACACAGATCAGACTCATAATGATTCTCCTGATTTTAGCCTCCCAAGTTCTGGGATTATAGGCATGAGTCACCATGCCCAGCCTCAGTTGCCATCTCAGTGCATCTGGGGCCATGGCTAGCAAGGCATGCCAGGGATTGAACCCAGCTCCCCATACTGGCCTAAGAAGGTGCTTTAGTCCACTGAGCTATCGGTTCTACCCCTTGTAAGTTTGTTGCAACTCTTCATATATCTCTGGTGATTTAGATAGAAGTTACGTTTTTGCCAGAGCCCAAGTTAACAACTGACACATATCAATTAGACAAGATATAAAAAGAAATTTCATGAAGAACCTAATAAAATTTTCTGACATTTTAATCATTTCAAAATATTTCAAACTATTTTACTGTCCTAATTCTTTGGTTCAGGAGATCATTAACTGTTGATTTCTAGAATTTATTTCTGGCTTTGTCCAATTTGTAATACTTGTGAGTCTAAGGTATTATACGTACTCTTGAATAACTCACTAAAAATGAGCACACCTAGAGTCTATATGACTAGCCTCATGTTCTGTCATAACTCATGCATGGCACTAGACACTGAGCTTGTCTCTCTCCTTTTTAATTTTTTTATAATTTTTGACAAAATTTTCATACTTTTATCTCACAATATGAACCACCAACATGAAGAGAACAGCATGCCATATGACAGCCTTTGTTGGATTCCTGTTATTCTGTTTAGTGAAATCCAGGATCGTTTCTAATTCTGTTTCACTATTTTTTATTCTCTTTAAAAATAAATTTTTTGAAAAAAATGTGAAGATAATCATAGCTCCTGATGAGGTGCCTGATGACCAAAATATTGCATAATGATACAGTGCTGACATATTCAGAAAAATGTGGAAGTGCAGAAATGGAAAGCATACGTATATCCAAAAAGAGGAGGGAAATCAGGGAAAGAAAAAAATGTGCTCTGTAACCTGAGATGACCCAGAAGCAGTATAGAAACTACTTCATGTGGGGTGGGGAGAGAGCTTCACGGCCTAAGCACCCACCTGGCAAGCATAAGGACTCGGGTTCGATTCCCTGGGTTCATTTCCCTCATTACTGCATGCAATGCTGGACCCAAAACCCCAGGTGCATTGTGCCAGCCACCGAAAAGGGGCATGGTGATGTGTGGCTGCAATGCCTAGCACTGGGGAGGTTGAGACAGGACCCTAAGACTTGATGACTCATTTATTTCTTCCTCTTCCTTTATTCTTTCCTTGAAATTATGTATAGGCCTCTCTTTCTTGATCTTCTTTCGGATCTATTATTTCCTATTCACCTGGAGAAGCAAAGAAAAGAAAAGAATAACAGAAAGTACTTCATGTTGATAGGGCCAGATCTGAGGGTGCTGATGACCAATCCGGGAACAGAAGGTGACTGAGTTGGGTGCAGCTCTAAGTAGAAGATGATTGTGATGACAGATAGGCCTGGAAACGTGGATGAAACTCTTGGCTGCTTTATTCAGGGGATTAACCATACTCCGTAAAGGAAGAAAGAGTCAAAAACTACTTTACATACAGGAGAATTACAGACATTTTTGATTTTTAAATTAATATTTCAATGAAAGTTTCAAGAACTGAATATGAAGGTTAGGAATGTATTGGAAGGCTATTTCAGCAATGAATATAAAAATTGTAAGGTGTGTAACTGGAGCAGGATTAATGAGAATAATGAAATTGAATGCTTTTCAAGGTTGAGGAGAAAATTAAATAGAGTTTATTTAAAGCACTGTTAACATTAATGTATGTGTGTTTTGTACATGTTTCTCAGTATAATAGCTAATTATCTTTTTTGATCTTCATACAATTGTGCACTTATATAAATGCAATAATATGCAAAATTTAAGGTTCATTTAGCAAATATGAATTTAATATGGCCTGAGGTCTCTTGGAGGTGCTCTGTACAGATTTAATTTTAAACATTAATTTCATATTAGACCATGGTGGCTAAGTATGAAAATAAATATGTGAGCATTTCATTGTATAAATTTAATTTATGGTCAGCAATTTACTTTTATATAAAGCTTATTGGAAGAGAAAGGAAATGAAGAGAAGTGTCTCCTTTTAGCTTCTCCAGGTGAATTGGAAATAGAGATCTGAAAGAAAACAGAGAAAGATAGGCCTATGTATGATTTCATAGAAATAACAAGGGAAGAGGCGGTAATGAATCTGCCATCTAAGTCTCTATATCTGGCGAAGTAGAAGCATCCTCAGGAGCATTTTCTCTTTGGACTTTGTAAATAAATTCCTTGATGTCATTGGTGGAGTGATGAAAACAAAGATAACATTGGCAAGGATTTGAAATAGGAAGACTTTAGAAGCCATGGTTCCACATGAATTTTCTCTGCAAAAACAACATGATGTAAGAAATAGAGGAGTTAAAGTGTTGAATAGATACTGATGGGAAGATTTCTTGGAATAAGAGTGACTTCAGAATAGAAAGCAGGTTTCATACAAAACACTTCAGACTCATAAACTAGGAGTCAGCAGCAAGCAGTATAAAGATATTCAGGATATAGTATTCATTTTTCCAAACCAGAAATAAGGACTAGCAAGATAGCTCAGCAGTCTAAGGCCTGCCTGGCAAGTACACAAACTGGGGTTTGATCTGGGCATCATATGCTAAGCCAGTACTGCCCCAGGAGGGCTGAGCCAGCCACCAAGACTGGGGATGGTGGTGCAGATCTTTAATTCCAGCATAGGGGAGATTGAAAACAGGAGGATCACTAGGAGTGTAGTGAGACTGTGTACCAAATATATAGATATAAAAAAGAAAACATCAGAAATAAAATTAGGCACAATCTTGCCAACAGACAGTATTATACATAATGAGTTATTTTGGGGGGCATTTGCAATAAATTGGGATAACCTTAAAATAAGACAAATAAGCTTTATGATCAAAATATGACGAGATTTCCTTATATTGAAATAGGTTCACTCTGAATTGCCTACAACTTTATCACTTGCATAATTTAGCAAAGATTTTATTAGAATACAAAAGTGTGAAGATATTTCTGTATTTAAATTAGATATGAGTAATTAGCAAGATAGAAGTGTACATACTTTTGATAATTTAAAATTAATTGATAAGAGAGCTCCAGGCCTGCTGTGCCCGAGGGACCTTTCCCAGTAATCCCCTTTCCCAGCATTCCCTGATTCCATCCAAGGCCCCAGACACAGTGCAGTTTGGCCAGAAACCAGCAGAGGGGAACCACAGGAGCTACAGCAAAAAGAAACTAAACACAATAGCTAGATCCAGGCCAGGCACAACTGGATAATCTCAAACTTAATACTGGTACCCGAATCTCATTACACTCTAAGGTTATGGCTGCACCAAAGCTCTACACCAAAGGTCAAAGGTCAGTGCTATACAAAATGACAAAGACAAGGGGAAAAATGCAATCTTAGCCCTCCAGTCCACTAGTAAGTGCAGAGGACTCTAGCGCAGCTCAAATGAATGAATTAACAGATACAGAAGCAAAGGAACAACAGCAGAAAGGTATAGAGGAACTCAGATGAGAATTAATTCCTCAAATAAAAAAAGAAATATCTTAATACATAGCATCTGAAATAAAGAATGAAATCCAGAAACATTCGGTGGAAAAACTATGCTCACGCAGAGCAAGTGCAGAGAGCACTATTCCAGCTGAAACATATGAATTAACAGAGTCTGAAGCAAAGAAACAACAGCAGAAAGGTCATGAGGAACTCAAAGCAGAAATAATTTCTGAAATCAAAAAAGAATTCTTTGAAATTATAGCATCTGAAATACAGAAACAAGTCCAGAAATATACAGAGGAAACCCAACTTGGAAGAAACACAGCAGAAAAAGAATTAATAACTACCTCTAAAGAAGACATGAATAAAAAAATCGAGGTGATGAAAAATATGATGGATTCCTTGAATGAGGAATACAGAAAAGTAATAGAACAGATGAAACACAGTCAAAGAGATATAGAAGAACTAAAAATATCAATCACAAGTCTACAAAACCGTTTGAGTGAAAGCAAAGACAGAGTTTCAGATCTTGAAGATGCCGGAGCAGCTAGTGAAAAAGTGAGAAAGGATCTCTTAAAAACAACAAGAATGCAGAAAAAAATAATCCATCACCTGCCAGATGATGCCAGGATGAACAATGTGAGATTAAGTGGCATCAGTAAGAATGAAGGAGTCAATACAAATGACATAAAAAGAATTTGGGGAGAAGTAGTCAGAGAAAACATCCCAAATATGAGGGAAGAATCCAACATTGAGGTAAACGAAGCATACAGAAAACCAAATAACTTCAACCCAAGTAAAAACACACCAAAACATAAAATAGTCAAGATCCCAGAAATCTAAGAATAATATACTGAAAGCTGCTAGAGAAAAGAAGCAGATCACATTCAAAGAAAAACCCATCAGAATTACAGCTGACTTCTCTACACAAACCATGCAGGCAAGGAGAGCATGGAGCAGAGTTCAAGTCCTATATGAAAACAAATTCCAGCCAAGACTATAATACCCTGCAAAACTCTTTTTCAAGTTTGTAGGAGAAGTGAAATACTTCCATGACAATGAACAACTAAAGAATTTCATGATGACAAAGCCATCCTTACACAGGCTACTGAAAGATGTTCTAGACCAGACAATGACCAGAACTCCACAAAAGAGAACAAAAGGAACCCACTAAACAGGACAGACAGTTAAACACAGGATACAAAGCAGTAAACAACAGCAAATAAATATCATGCCAAACATAAGTCAACACATGTCAATTATAACCATCAATGTAAATGGACTCAATTTACCAATTAAGAGAAATAGAATGGCACAGTGGATTAGGAAACAAAATGCAAGAATATGCTGCATACAAGAAATACAATTAACTCAAAAGGACATTCATAGGCTCAAAGTCAAAGGATAGAAAACACTACTACATGCCCTAGCACCTCAGAAAAAAAGCAAGAGTAGCAATGTTGTTCTCTGACAGTCTCAACCTCAAACCAAGAATGAACAAATGACACAAAAAGACCACTATATATTAGTGGAAAAATTCAAGAGGAAAAGGTAACACTCATAAATATCTATGCACCAAACACAGGAGAACCTATCTATGGAAGACAAATCTTAATGGGCATGAAAAACCTAATATCTAAGTCTACAATCTTAACAGGAGAATGTAACAGCCCGTTATTGCAAAAAGATAGAACAACAGCAAAAAAATTAGCAAGGAGATAGCAGAACTGAACCAGAGCTTGGAACAAATGGACCTGGTGGACATATACAGAGTGATCCACCCAACTACAGCTGAATGCACATTTTTTTCAGCTGCACATGGGTCATTTTCCAAAATAGACCACATACTAGTCCAGAGGTTGTGTGTAAGTATATGCAAGAAACTGGAAATTAACCCATGCATGTTATCTGACTACAGTGCAATGAAACTGGAACTAAATGACAAAAAGAAACCAGAAAAACCCGCTAAATTCTTGGAAATTAGACAACACCCTCCTCAGCAATCAATGGGTCACAGAAGAAATTCAAACATATCTACAACTCAATGAAAATTCAAGCACAACCTAGAGGAATGTATAAGATGTGCTGAAACCAGTTCTTAGAGGGAAAATTGTAGCTATGAACTCACACATTGGGAAAACAGAAAGGAAACAAATGAACAAACTAATATTGCACATCCAACATCTAGAAAAAGAAGAGCAGATTAAATCCAGAGCACAAAGATGGGGAGAAATCATAAAGATTAGAGAAGAAATTAATTCAATTGAAATGAAGAAAACAGTTCAAAGAATCCACAAATCAAGAAGTTTGTTCTTTGAAAGACTAAATAAAGTACATAAGCGTCTAGCCAACCTCAGCAAAAAGAGCAAGGAGGGAATTGAAGTACACGCAATAAGAAATGAAAAGGGTGAGATTAAATAGACCTAGCAGAATTCAGAAGATTATCAATAATTCAAGAATCTTTATGCTCACAGAATAGAAGACACAGAAGAAATGGACAGATTCCTCGAAAGGTACAAATTGCCAAAACTAAACCAAGAAGATATAATAACTCTCAATAAGCCAATAACAGCCATTGAAAAATGAAATGTAATACAAAGCCTGCCAACAAAGAAAAGTCCAGGCCCTGATATATTCACAGCTAAATTCTACAAGAAATTTATAGAAGATATAATCGCTACACTCCTTAAACTCTTCAGTGAAATTGAAAAGGAAGCAATCCTCCCAAAATCATTTCTGGAGGCAAGTATTGTACTGATTCCAAAACCAGGCAAAGACACAACCAAAAAGGAGAACTGCAGGCCAATCTCCCTCATGAAGATAGAGGCAAAAATACTCAATAAAATCCTAGCAAATAGAAGACAGAAAATCATCAAGAAGATCATACACCATGACCAGGTAGGATTCATCCCAGGGATGCAAGGATGGTTCAATACTCAAAAATCTATAAATGTAATACACTACATTAATAGACTGAAATCTAAAAATGATCATCTCAATTGATGCAGAAAAAAACTTTTGACGAAGTCCAACATTCATTCATGTTCAAAGTCCTACAGAAAAATGGAATAGATGGACTTCACCTGAACTTGATAAAAGCCATCTATGACAACCCAAAAGCTCATATAATCCCATATGTCGAAAACTGAAATCTTCTACTCTTAAATCAGGTACAAGACAAGAATGTCCTCAATCACACCTCTTATTCAATATAGTTTCTGATTCATTAGCAAAAGTCATTAGAAAATAAGGAGAAATAATAGAATAAGAATAGGTAAAGAGGAAGTTAACTTATCACTATTTGCAGACAGCATGATATTTTACTTGGAAGACCCCAAAAATTCCACCAAGAAACTACTCGAATTGATATCAAAATTCAGTATCATAGCAGGATACAAAATCAATACCCCAAAGTCAATAGCATTCCTCTAGACAGATAACAGGCACACTGAAAGGGAAACAATACAAACAATACCTTTTACAATAGCACTGTGGAAAATGAAATACCTTGGGATTCACTTAACCAAGGAAGTCAAATTTTTTCACAGTAAATTACAACACCCTAGGAAATCAGATTATAGATGATTTCAGAAAATGGAAAGATATTCCCTGCTCCTGGATAGGAAGAATAAACATAGCGAAGATGGCCATACTCCTAAAATTGCTGTACAGATTTAATGCAATCCTTATCAAACGGCCACCAACATATATGCCAGACCTAGAGAAATCATTCCTACAATTTATTTGGAAACACAAACGACCTGGAATAGAAAGATAACCTTGGCCAATAAAGACAAGGCAGGAGGCATCACAATTCCTGACTTGAAATTATACTACAGAGCCACTGTGATAAAATCAACATGGTACTGGCAAGAAAATAAACCTGAGGATCAGTGGAATAGATTAGAAGATACAGAGGCAACTATGAACACACTCAGTCATCTGAACTTCAAAAAAGGGGCCAAACAAGTCTACTGGAAGAGAGATAGCCTCTTTAACAAATGGTGCTGGAAAACATGGCTTTCTACATTCTCAAAACTAAAACTTGACCCAGCTCTATCACCATGCACTAAGCTAAAGTCAAAATGGATTAAAGTCTAAATATTAAAATAGATATACCAATCTCCTGGAAGAGAAAGTAGGAGGAACTCTTGAAGACATAGGGGTAGGTAAAGAGTTCATGAACAAACATATATTTGCACGGGAAACACTTGAAAGAATCAACAACTTGGATCCACTCTTCTTGAGGAAGTTCTGCATGTCAAATGAAATTATCAACTAAGTGAAAAGACAACCCACAAATTTTGAAAAAATCCTAATTAATATGCAATCAGACAGAGGTCTGCTATCTAGAATATAGAAAGAACTAAGATATAACAGGGTCCTTAAAGTTAAAGACCCAATTCAGAAGTGGGCATCTGAAATGAATATGCACTTCTCTGAGGATGAAATTAAAGAAGCGAATAAATATATGAAAAAATGTTCCAAATCATTAGCCATCCATGAAATGCAAATAAAAACAAAACTAAGATACCATCTCACTCCAGAAAGAATGGCTATCATAAGGAAATCTACCAACAACAAATATTGGAAAGGTTGTGGGGAAAAGGGAACACTTCTCCACTGCTGGTGGGAATGTAGACTGGTACAATCATTGTGGAGATTAGTGTAGGGACTCCTCAAAAGAGAAGAACTAGAAATTCCATTCAAGTTGGCTATCCCCCTACTGGGAATTTCCCCAGAGGAACTGTAAACATCATATCATAGTGATATATGCGTACCTATGATTATAGTAGCACAATTTGTGATAGCAAAATCTTGGAAACAAGCAAGATGTCCATCACATGAGGAATGGTTGAAAAAGATGTGGTATTTCTATAAAATGGAGTATTACTCAGCTATAAAAAATGATAAACTTGAAGCATTTATATTGAAATGGATGCCACTGGTGAATGAAATAAACCAGACACACATGTGCAAATCTGGTATAGTCTCCCTAGTATAAGAAGTCAAAAGAAAAAATACAATAAAATGTACACCAACAACTAAAAACAATTGAGTCAGATAGTTAGGGCAACCTGAATAGTATATGCGGCAGGGTACTAATCAGCTTCTCTTCTGGATGGTTAACAACCTAAGTTCACAGATCAAATTGGAGAAATAGAAGAGCTGCAAGCCCAGCCGACATTTTGGCCCTAGCCTTTCATGGTCAGTGAAGACTCAGGACATAGAAGAACCTGTACTGTAACATTGTGAAACTCTGTTGTGTCCCAAGTTTTTTGAACATGGAGATTATGGAGTCACAGAAGAAAGAGACAGATGATCTACAGTGTGCCTGTGGAGAGTCACATGGAGAGAAAATTTTCTCTCAGGCTCTCACAGAGAGCAAACTGGTCAAGCACTGGCTGTGACTCATGCACATGGATGACACAGAAAAAGGATCTACAGAGTAAGGTACAGAATTACAAGATAAACCCTGAGCAGACTTCACTGACCTCATCAGAAACAAAAACTACATCTTTTGGTATGTAGGGCTTGATCTATCTCGGTCTTAACCATCCACCAGATAAGTATAAAAAAGAGCTATATAATGTGGAGCCATAATAATAAGTTGAGCTGTAAATGGCTCCTGTCAACAACTTCTTCAGATAACTCACTATTATTGTGGAATGCTGGACTATGTTCAATTGTGTCAGCGAGTTCAGGTACCTAAATTGGTTTAATGACAATGGAGTACTCATCTTTGTTAGGCCTAGACAAAAAAAAAGGGTATGCAAGGGAAGAATTATGATGTGTGTGTATGAACAGTACAGTTCGGATGGATATGCCATGCTTTTGCATAATTGTGTGAGAAGCAGAATTTGCACTGATGGTGGTTGGACAGGATATTATGTCGGCCTCTAGTACTATGGACAACCACTAATAAGATAACAAGGTAGAAAGTGTTAATTATTGAATCTGTGATATAATTCAGCTATAAAAAATAAAATAAGTATATAGCTACACTCTCTTAATTCACAAATTAGAGACATTGCTAAAATTCTGTATGTAAATATAATACCATGTATACACCTTGTACGATATCAAAACATTATGAAAAGTTTGCAATGTATTAATTTATCAAATCTGTCCTGATGATTTGTCTTGAAACTGTCGCATTGCTATTTGTTCTTCAATTAAATACATAAATAAATAAGAAACATTTAATTAAAAAAATAAAATTAATTGATAAATAAGTATAAATCAAAATTTACATAAAATATCCAGCATCAAAAAATACCGATACTTTCTTCCACCAATCCTAGTTCCTCTGTGGTTGACTATATTTTGCAAAATGCTTCATGTACTTAGGTTTATCTAATACTGTTTCATAACCATTTTCATGTCCCAAAATTGTGAAAAGTGTTATCATTGATCAAGAAGGAAAAACTGTAGGTTTGCATTTTCTATGATTGTATATAGCAGGAATTCATGAAAAAGAGAACAATAAATCACTAAATATAAATAAATATATATATATATATATATATATATATATATATATATATATATATATATGCCAGCTGTCAGAGAACCTCAAATGAGCTGACCTACTTTTAGTTCAGTTCAGTTTTCCCATTTCTATCTCAGTTAATTATACCTTTAGAGATGACACATATTTGTTTATAGAAAGAAGAAAGAAAGAAAAAAGAGGCCCCTTCTTTTTCTGGGCAACTTTGATGACCTTCTGTTTCTTGTGATTTTTCCATTTTTAGTAAAGAACTACTTCTTTGTTGGCTTTGAAGAAATATTCTTTTAAGTTTGTTTTTCATTTATAGCTACTTCATTTTCTGTGTGAGAAAGGAAAAACTCTTTTAAATTGGGGAAATGGCAGTCAAGTCTCTGCCAAGTTTATCAATGTAATTCTGTCCCCAGGAGAGATGCCTTTCTTCCATTTCCCAAATGTCAAATGTATGCCTGAGAAAAAGCATAAACAAGTTCGCAAATAGAAAGCACAAGAAGACCAGAAAAGGTGGATTTATTCTCTTTCGTTACTGTTGTTGAAAAAGTATTTTACTCTGCATTTGCTTCTGCAAAACTACCTATCAAATGGCATTCCAGTTAGGCCACTGTAACGTTTATACAATAAGAACTACTGAAACATTTTTTTCTGAAATACTTCAGGTTCCCAAAATATAACTTAGCTGATGATACAGATGTGATAGATTATTTTATGGCATTAGAGGAGTGTTTTATTAGGGATCTAAAAATTGTACAATGTCCTAGAGAGAATCACATCTAGTCTACGCTTTGCACAGCACCAAATGCAGAACAAAATCTAAAGAAAAAGGAGTTTATGAAATGACAAGCACTAGAAAAATGTTATTATCAGTCAGTACTGTACCAATTCATAAGTTAAATTCAGGCAATATTTCTGCAGTAAACAGGAGCAGAAAAAATATGCTGGAGTGTTGAGGAAATCCATTACAACTTTATGACTCTGCAATATACCCTGTTCTACACATTCGTTTACAGCCAAATGTAGTTTAAGCATTCCTCTTCCCTCTTTGTAACTGCCCAAGTGAGTTTTTAACTTGTCATGAAATGAAGAAATGGAACAGTCCCTTTCATTTACTAAACAGAATTCAAACCATAAGTAATGTATCTTATCTGTCTTCCGATGTTGACGATTAAAAATGATCCAGTGAGATGCAAAGAGATGCAGAAGTAGAGTTTAGCTGTGAAAGTAAGAGAATGAAACAATCCTAATCAATTCATACCACTGTATCATAATTATACTGACAAATGTTGTTATTAGAAATAACAGGAGTAATTGAATAACAAGGAATATTGGACACAAAATTGGTAAATAGTACATATGCAGAAATATGAATAAATATCTTAATAATTTGAGGTACCCTAACAACTTCACAGTTAAAATATTTCTACTATAAATTTACAGAAATACCCATTTTTAGAATATTTTAACCTTAAAAGGCTTGACTTAAACCCACATTAATAATATAAATTTAACTTCAGTTTTACTGAAATGATTTCTTTGTATCAATCACTCATCACTGTATCCTTCCTTCCTTCCTTGTTTTTCACTGAGCAAGACAGAAAGATTGGAGTTACAATTCCCTAAGTCACATTTATCTGCAGTGCTATATATGATTTATGTTTTGGCCTTGAGAGGCACTTGCATGAGATTCTGAAATGTATTGTGAAAAACTTTTACCTCCTCCATGACCAGTGATACAGATAGGTGGGTTTCTCACAGTCGTGTTCCGCAGTAGCCCTGCTCTCTTGTCTATGTACTTACTCTATAATGAAAGGCAATGTGCAGAAGTCCTCTGAGTGATCCTGAGTTACAGAGCAGAAAACCTCTTCTCAAGAAATGTAGTTATGGTAGGCAGAACAATGACCAATACCATCTCATCAAAAAAGAATCTCTGTAACATATACATACAATATCCTATATAGAAAGATGGGCATTTCAAATATCTTCAGGACTAAGGAAACTGAAATGAGAGGTAATATGGAAAATTCAGAGGGTCCCACTGTATTCATTCTAGTTCTTAAGAGTGAAAGCACTTTCTTTTGGTAGTCAGGAGATGTAACTATGGAATTGGAGTCAGAAAAGTACAATATTCCTGGCTTTGAAGATAGAAAAAAGGAGCTATGAGTCAATGTGCACAGAAAAGCAGCTTCTACAAGCCTGTAGAAGCAAGTAAATGCTCTGACATCCCAGAAGAAATGTAGCTCTTACAGTTGAGATCTAACATGACCCCTAGAAATTTTATATGTGCAGAGCTGGGGATGTGGAGAGCGGATTCGATCACTGGGGTGTTGTCCTCAGCAGCAGATTAACCCACTGATGCATTCATACGCTGGCGTGTTCTAGGAGGTGGTGCCCACCTCTTGGAGACAGGTCACTGTGTGGTGACCCGAAAGTATGTGCTTTGTTCCAGCTCCTCCATGTGCTTGCACTTCTTCCTACCTCCCACGAGTAGAGAAGTTTTCTCCTGTAGGTTCTTCTGTCACAGTGTGTCTGTTTTAGTGATTCTTCTCTCACTGTTGGGACAAATACCTGACACCCAAACTGAGGGAACAAAATGTTTATTTAGCTCACAGTTAATGGAAGTTTCAGGACACTGCCCCTGCTCTATAATGTCTGGAGGAGAGGCTGGGGTGTGCCCTGTCCAGAATGACCCACTCCATACTTCTGAGAGACTGCCTTGTGGTGGCGGCAGTCTGTGATGTCAGTTTAATGGTTCACCCTCTCTGGCCCCACTCCTTGAGTTCTGTCCTGACCTTCTGGCCCTGCCCCTCAAGCCATTTTGAGCAGGGTCTGCCCCTGACCTACATGAGGCTTTTGGGGGGCAACTAGACACAAACCATAACATTCTGCCCCTGGAGCACCAAAGTCTCATGCACAACTCTTTGTCCAAAAGACATTTTAGTCCATCTCTTAAGAGTTGCCGAAATCCCAACAGTTTCAGCATTGCTGAAAAGTCCAAGTCCCAAGTCTCCTCCAAGGTCCAAGGCAAACTCTCCACTGTGAGCCCTTGTACAAATAAAAAGTTAAATGCATCCAACATTAAAAGCACAAAATAGGGCTGGCCAAATAGCTCAGTGTATTAAAGCACCTGCAAGCAGGCACACGGGCTGGGGGTTCTTTTTTTAATTAATTAATTAATTTATTTATTTTTTATTTTATTGAACTACAAATGTCAATCAGACAGTTTCAAGACAACTTAACAAGACAGATTCGATAAATTAATACATTGCAAACTGTTTTCATAATGTTTTGGTATTGTACAAGGTGCATACATAATATTATATTTACAGATATTATTTTAGCAGATGTCTCTTATTAGTAAATTAAGAGTGTAGCTGCTTACTTATCTTATTTTTTATACCTCTATTATATCAAAAATTCAATAATTATTTTCCTAGTGGATGACCATAGTACTAGAAGCTGACATAATATCCTGTCCAACCACCATTAGTGCAGATCTTGCCTCTCATAGAATTATGTAGAAGCACAGCGTTATCTATCCCAACTGTACTTTCTATACACACATCATGATTTTTTCTTTCTATACCTCTTCCTTTGTCTACCCCTGTCAAAGATGGGCACTCCATTGTCATTCTCCAGGCCGATTGTGCTGGCCCTGCCCTTAAGGCATGCTGAGATGGTGATTGAGACTGGGCATGGTGTCATGTGCCTGCCATCCCAGCACTTCGGAGGCTGCAAACAGGAGGCTTACTATGAGTCTGATCCGTGCAGTGAGACCTTGTACACTCTGCCCTAAATATCAAAAAAAAAAAAAAAAGAAGAAAAGGGCAAAAGATAAGCATTGCCATATGTAAAGGTATACATAGAAGGTTTCAAACCATCAGAGCCAAAATAATTCCAAAATCCAGCGGGGCAAACATTAAGTCCTATAGTTCCATGTGGAATATCCGAGGCAGTCTGTGGCAAGCTGTGAGCTCCTCGTGTATCTTCACCCCTATGGTACTTCTGGTGGTTGTAGCTCCTATGGCTTCTCTCTTAGGCCCACTTTGCTACCTCCTTGCAGTTTTCTTTTGATGATCAACATTCCTGGATTTTCCAAACTTCTGGAGTTTCCACTGAATAGGCTTCTCACTCACGCTTCACACACTGCCCTCTCAGGGGCACACTGCCTGGCCTCACAGGCCTTCTTCTGAAATCGAGGAGGAGGAAGCCTTCTTCACCTCAGAACTCATGCATTCTCAATGTGCCTACAACCAGCACCACAAGGACAATGCCAAGACCTGCTGCCAGCTAGAGCAGTAGCCAGGTTTCCCTCTCTCTTGACTGTAGGGGTCGAGTGCCTGGATCTCTGGGCACTCTGATTCTGATTCTGAGAACAAATTCCCTATGCCATGCCTTTCTATAATCAGCTGTGGCCACTGCCTTCATTCTGGAACATGGGGCTCTGTGGCTTTCTCCTCAAAGCAACATCTCTTACTTTGTGATTCTGAGGCTGCAAAGGGTGAGAATCTGTCAGCTCCTGCGATGCCCTCAGGACATCTTTTCCTGCTTCTTTTCCTCCTGGGCAATGGAGGTCTCAGCTCTATCTTTGTATTCTACAGCTTTATTAAAGCTTCCTTTTTAGCCAAACTCACAGTATTTTAAATCATTCTGCTGGGCTCTTTGCTCTTTATTCTCAACAAAACTCTGACTAAGAACCACCAACAATAACCACGCCACTGCCCCAATATTGACTGCTTTGCGATTTCCTTTGAAAGATTATTCTGTCCTCCGTGTTTAATTAGTCTCAGGCAAATTCTCTGTACATGGCCAAAATTCAGACAAACTTTCTGCCAAGCCAAAATACAAATTATTTGGAGTCCAACAACAAGTACAGTCCTTCTTCCTAGCAGAACCCTCCCCAGCCTGGTCTTTACAGGTAGGCTTTCTGTCAGTCTTTTGCTCTGAGCTCTCACCAGAATCGGCCCTACAGAAGAGCCAAAGCTGTTCCAGGACTTTTCTCATAGGTGACATCACTGAAACTTTCCTCTCTCTTCCCATAAGTCATTCCCAAAAGCTTGTAATCCACATGGTTAGGTGCAGCAAGGACCCCACTTCTCTGGTACAAAATTCTGTTTTAGTTACTCTTCTCTCATTGCTAGGACAAATATCTGATACTCAAAATGAAGGAAGGAAAGGTTTATTTAGGTCACAGTTAGTGGCAGTTTCGGGACACTGCCCCTGCTCTATAGGGTCTAGAGGAGAGGCTGAGGTGCTGCCCCGTCCAGGAAGATCTGCTCCATATTTCTGAGAGACCACAACGTTGGGGTGGGCACTGAGTGTCTGTCAGTTTTCCCATTCACCCCTCTCTGGTTATGCCCCTAAAGTTCTTCCCTGGCCCACTGGCCCCACCCTTCAAGCGACTCCTTGCTCCTCCAGCAGGGTCTGCCCCATGACCTACATGAGGCTTTGGGGGGACAACTGGACACAAACCATAACAGTCTGCTTCAAAGCCAACATACAATGGACTGAATTCTGAAATCTGAGGCAGAATGAACCTCGCCATTAACAGCAGGGGTCAAGTTTATTTAGTGTTTTTTTCACAGTAACGGGTTAAAAACTGCATCACTGACACTGCAGTTTTTCCTGAGCTTAAGCATAGTGTTCTGACCACTTCTAGAGTTTGTGATTAACTCACGATCTGCTGGAATTATGAGTGTGAGTACTCTTGGGACTAAGGGTGTGAGTACTACACCCAGCTTAGGGCCGCGAGCCTGAACGCAATATAAGGGAGACAGACTTCTTGTCTATTGCCATTACTGCTGTTACTTCTCCATTACGCTCTCTGGCTCTTTGCTGCCATTAATGAAAGATTGCTCTCTGCCATATGTGACTCTGCCTAGGAGCCAGCTGAGCATGAACTGAAACATCCTGTAACTGTGGGCTCGATAACCCTCCCCTTCCTTCAGTTAGGGTGTTGGGTATTTGTCCCAGTAAAAAGAGAAGTGCGACTGAGACACATAGTGCAGTGAATTTCTAACTGGTGGTCCACTTATTACATCCAGGTGAATTGAGCAAGCGTGGTGCTGGGTGTGGAGAGCCCACCTGAGGATTGTTGCGAGCAGCAGAACTGGAGAAGCTGTTGGGAAGCTGTGGGGAGGCTAGCTGGAAATGCCTTTGGAGCTTCTGGAAGCTGCTGGTTCTCTGGGCTCTTCTGCTGGAGGACCTTGCCATGCTGGCTTTCCTGATGAACTTGGCTGGTCTTGTTGGAAGAAGAGCTAGGAACCTGGTTGTCACTGAAAATAGCTATGGCTCATTTTGGAGGAGGTCTGGCCCTCATCTTGAGCTAACTTCCTGACTCCGGAGGGGAAGATGGGGCACTGCTCAACCTTGTGCAGAAGCTTATTGCATTATCTTTCTTGATGGAAATTCACCTTTCTCATCACTGAAGGAGCTTGGGATCTCACTGTTGCTGCAGATGGCTGTGGTACCTTTGTGTGAGCTCTGATTCTTACTTTGAGCATTCTTCCTGGCTTGAGTTCAAATCCCTCAGCCTGCTAGCACAGATCCTTCACCCAAGGATGTGGACTTTCTAGCTTTCACCACTGGCCATCGAGCCTTTCCAGTACTGATCCATTTATAGGCCTGTGTGGGACATTGTCACGGATTCTAGGCCTCCAGTGGGACTTGTGGGAGGCAAGTTATGAGCTCTAGAATTTCAGCTAGACTTGTGCAGAATATTAAGATCCATGCCCTCAGCTGGATTCTGTAACTTTAGTGACAGGACAGATTTCCTGCACTTCTTGTGATATTTTTTGGTGACTCCTTATAAAATAAGGTTATAAAACATGCCCTGTATTATATAGTTCCCCTTGCACAATCCCCAAATCATGACACTTAGTTTAAACCTCTGACTATAACTCCTATAAAATAGTAATTATGTATTTGAAGTCACCAAATTTGTGGTAATCTGTTGTAACAAGAAGATCCTTCTGGGGCCAGGGAAATAGCTCAGTAGAATAAGTACTTCCCTGGTAAGTGTAAGGTCCTGAGTTCAATCCCCAGTACTGCACACACAAAAAAGAAGACCCTTCTACATTCCTGGAGAGAGTTGCATATTATCAATTTTTTTAGGAGTTAGAAACTAGAATATTGAAATTGTGTTTCACATTAATTGTGCTTAAATTCAGGATTCTTTCATGTTTTAGTAGACAATTCATCAGTTGGAAGATTTTTAGATTTAGCAGTCTTAGCACACTTGTTGGTGGCTAGAGGTGGGAGGAATATATTCACAAAAAATGAATTTAGGGGATAACAATAATTTTGCTTTTAGCCTATTCCTCTTAACTCTAGAGACTTCTATCAAATATTGTAAGTATGCTGTCCTCTCCATCTTAATGAATTATGTAGATTTTATTTTCCCAAACATTCAAATCAGAAACCATCTCTAATATTTTCTATTCACTAGATAAAGTAGCTGAATGTGAGGGAAATCCTGTACCTTTTATAGCCATCTATTAAAACAATGCCATCAAATAAATCACCTACTTTATAGACAAATTTAAAGTGTGACAAGTCAATTAGCATTTGCCCACAGTTCACTTATTTTTGAACATTCTTTTCTTTCTAAGTCACTAGAAAAGACAAGATGCTTTGTTAGTTAATGTCCAGTATAATTAGTTTACATTGAAATATTGATTTTACATTAAAGAAGATAAATACTAAAGCATTGACTTTTGAATGTATTTTTTTTTAATGCAGGGTGACAGTTTTTAGATAAACAGCCATCATTTTCTCACTGCACTGTCACTCCTGCACAATTCTAGTGCATTATTTTGCACGTAGCGTTCAGGATCACGGTAGCATCTGTGGTAGGAGAGACCGGGTCAAAATTTCTATATCAGGATTAAATAAATCTGTATGACTACATAGTTATATATATGGACCTATCATCTTAACACCCACACCTTTTTTTTTTTTTTCATTTTTTTCTCACCACATTTCATTCCTGGGAAATCCATGGAGCAATTTGGTGGCTCTGCACCAACTGCCCATAGACATTTCAAACCCCTTGGTTACCTCAGACATGTTTCTATGTCAGATCCACTCATAATATACTACTGAGAAAGTGTGAGACGGTTGAGTCATCTGCTGTGATAGCCTGTGTTATGTTCTTTCCTCTGTGTGTTGAGCATACAGAGTATGGATATGGGTTTTGCCTTGGGAAAAGTGGTTGCATAGTAGCATTTTGCGTTCCTTTATTAAAACTGGATGATTTCCTTGGGATATTCATTAGCACCAAAATAAAGTTCTCCAGGGAAACAATTTATAACTATCATGATGGAGTGAACAAAATATGCAGTGAATCTTAGGTTAAAAAAGGTGACAGAAGCTATAGCACAGTTACTCTCCTTCAAATTACTTCTTCAGAAACGGGCGTGGTGGCGCATGCCTGTAATCCCAGCACTCGGGAGGCAGAAGCAGCAGGATTGTTGTGAATTTGAGACCAGCCTGAGCTACAAAGTGAGTTTAAGGTCAGCCTGAACTGCATAGTGAGACCCTGTCTCAAAAAGACAAACAACAACAGCAACAACAACAACAACAACAAAACAAATTACTTCTTCAGCATTCCTGCGATTTCCTGAAGCAATTCCAGAAATCTTCTTTGGTGAGTGTCTTTACAGGTGTGATAAACACACAGCGCATGCTGTTGTGGAGCGCCGTCCGACAGAAAGGCAGGCTCCTGAGGCGTCCCATGTGTCCTCGTCCACCTTTTTCACTGCTGCCAGCACTTCGTGATACTTTACTCCTCTCAAATGTCAGAGTGAAGGGACACTTACAAGTGTTCAGTGGATTTGGGATGACGATGCACCTGCGGCAGAATTTTCAAAGACTCTCCCTCCTACCACTGTCTCAGTAAGTGGCAAGAATGGGAGAATAAATCTGCCCCAAGTGAGAATAAAGATTGCTGAAGGAGATTAGTGCTTCTGTCTTTTCCTGGAATAAGTTTTCTGATATTTGAGGGCTCACATTATTTCACAGACTCACAGAGGTCTCACAATATATGTTCTTAGAAAATGTGACTTGGAAGGGGCAGCCAAATAGCTGAGCAGATTAAAGCACCCGCAGGGGTCAGGGGTTGGAGCCCCAGGCTGGCCGTGCCAGCCCCACCCCCAGGGCGCACTGAGAAGGCCATTGAGACTGGGCATGGTGGTGTGTGCCTGTAATTCCAAATCTTAGGGGGCTGTAAACAAGCGGGTCACTCCCAGGCAGATCTAGCAGTGAGTCCCTGAACACCCTGTGCACCCTTCCCTAAAATACAAAAAAAGAAAAGAAAATGTGATCTGGAGAACAGAACTTCCCACTTTTGCAGAAATACTCACAATAGTGTTTTACTAACTCAGTCAAGTTGCTATATCATAATTAATGGTCACAACCATTCTCATAATGTTAATGCATATATTACATAACATACATGCACTAGCTTGGATAATTTTACTATGTCACATATTTCTTTGAAACTGTCTTCATGGCAATGCTAGCACATTCTAGCAATATAGTCACGTGTTATCATGAATTCCCTTTGCAAATAGGAAGATTAATTCAAGCCAATAGATGTGGGGACACATTGCCTATCTAAATTTATCAGTAGATAGAAGTACAGTAATATTATATTTCCTTTAAAAATAGCAGGTAAACAAACTTATTAAAAATAAAATCACATCAAAAAACACCACCATATTAGCAGTTGGCTGTGAAATATAAACATAGGAGGAAAGGGTGGTTGTTGCTAGAGTTGAAGGAGTCACATTTGGGGCTTTGGGAGAGGGAAACTAACCATAGTATTTTTCATTCAAATATATAAATCAATAGGTTAATGAGTGGACTTTTGGCCACAAAATCTTATATTTTTATTATCTGCTTTTCTCTGTTCAACTAGGCCAAAATTGCTGCCTCTGACTAATACCTACCCACTTTTCAAGTTTCAGTTATAGCCCTTCTCAATTTTATCCTAGTAAAGTATCACATGTTACTTGATAATGATAATTAATCAGTTTATATTGACTCTCATTTCCTTTTTCTTTAACATTGAACAACAGTTAAATCTTTTATTAGCATTTTCATCTCTGTGAAAATAAGGACATCAATAACAGGCACGCTGAGTTATTTACATGATCAACAAAGAATAAGAACAAAATCCTTATTAAGTTGTACTGTAGGAACTAAAATATAAAGAGAATGCAAAATTAGGATTAATCTATATTACCATACTAAATATAACCATATTTATGTACTTCTTTATTTTGATATTTTATTCAATAATTTTTATAGACCATTTTGTTCAGAATGATCAACATGCACCTTATGTTTTGACACGCTATGCTGAAAATGTTTTTACTGACATTTTCAAGTTTATATAAATGAAGCTAAGGTCTCAAAAAATGCTGAACCAAGGAGACACATTGAGAAATGTGATTCTCTGGCCAGGGCACTAGCAGAATCCTTCCATTGCTCCTCTGCCTTTCTCTTCACAGAAGCATCTTGCTTCAAGGGACACTCATGAAACAGTGTCTATAGGAATAGCCTCCCTTCTCATCCAGCCAGATGCCAGAATTCAAGAAGTAATTCCAGACTTAGTGTTCTCACCACATCTATTGCAGAAGCAAATAAAATGAATATTTTTTTTTTGGAAAATTTAGTATAAGCAACATAATTTTCTAGGTTTTTAATTTTATCCAAAAATCAAATAAGGAACTGTAGTGGAGTTCTAGCAGGTGGTCAAAACTTCTTACACCCAGCTGAATTACACTAGCGTGGTGCTGGGTGCAGGAGGACCACCTGAGGACTGTTGCCAGCAGCATAAAAGGCAGAACAGGAGACGCTGCCAGAGCAGTGTTAGGGATGCTGTGCTTAGGAGCTGTGAGAGCTGTTGGAAGCTGCTAGTTCTCTTCAGCTGTTCTGCGGGAGGCCTTGTCATGCTGCCTCTCCCAGTGAACTTTGGGGTACCTTTGGTCCTCATCACTTTCTGGCTCCAGACGGTGCACTGCTCAACCTGGTGGAGAAGCTTATCGCCTTGGCTTTCCAGATGGGAACTCAGCTCTCCTCATCCCTGCAGGAGCTCAGGACCTCACAGCTGAGGATGGTTCTGGCACTTTGGGGAGTTCTGCTGCTTACTGTGAGCATTACTTCCAACTCTGGTTCAGATCCCTCAGCCTGCTAGCTATGTAGCTTTTTATTTTTTGTATTTAACCTGTAGTAAAGTGAATACTAAGTAGTATTAAGTATGGGTAAGCAAAAACAGAATTATATTTGAATATTATTTAAAGTCATTTCACAAATTGTAATACAAATGTTGTTTTTACATCATAAAAGTTACCATTATGAAATATTAGCAAGTACGTAAATTTTATTCTAAAAAACCTTAGATCTTTGTTTCCCACATGTTGGTTCCAGTACTTTGAAACAATAGTAAATGTATTTAAACAATTGCACACCTTGGTTGTAAAAGAAAAATATGGCTCATGAAAAAATACCTGAAACAACATTGTATTTGGAGATGGAAAAACAGCAGACAAATTTTGTCTCCACTACCACTAGTTTTGTGTTTTGCAAATCAGTTTCACCTGTTAAGGCTTTGTTGTATAGTTCTAAAAGAGGAGTAATCACTGTTTACCTCACACAACTCTGAAATTATAAGTTAACTACACAAATGCATAGCATATTTTTATACAAATGCTACTTGATTCAAATGTTATTATTTTGAAAATCAGCTACATGTATTTAAATATTTTTAAAAAATCAGAGAGGGCTGATTCTAGGTTTAATATTTTCTACAGTCACTTAAAAACAACATAAATGTGTGCATATTATGGTGTAGTTAATAAAATTACCTTAAAAGGCAAAGAAAATATTAAATAAGCTATGTAATTTATTGTGCATCTCAATAAATGCAGGCGTCTTTTATGTAGGCACCGCTTGCCATTATGGCTACAGAGATGATTATTATCCACGTGCAATACTTTCTTCAATGTTTTAATTTTGAAAGACATCGGCCCAAGGCTTGATAATCGGTGATGATTCTCATTGCAGTATAAGCTCATGAGAAAGTAAACATAAACTAAGCAATATTTACTCCTCAGCCCTGTGCTTCACTGACCTAACATAAAAAGCTACATATTACTTTAATGCATTTAAAGACAAAATTATTTGATGCTATCAGCTTAAGGGCATCCCATTTTCACAGGTCCATTTTACTTCTATTGGCTAATGGTGGAAATAACCTTTATGCAATTTATGAGACAGAACGCTTTTTCATTATTTTTACTCCTTAAACATGTAGCTCTTGAGAGCAAATCTGAAATGTTCATTACCATCTTCAGTGGCATTGTTTTCCTCCTGGATATTCTTTAATTGGAATCCTAAATAGAGATAATAATAGTTTGCTGCCTGAGCTTGTAACGATTCCATTTTCAGCCTTTTGTGGAAGAATTCTGCCTCTCATTACAAACTGCAGTAATGTACTTATGCCTTCCACATCATCTCTGGAAAATCTGAACTTAGCAAGAGCTCGGCATGTGTATCTGGAGACTGCTTCACTGTCCTGTGTGGCTCTGTGAACAGTTAGGATAATCAGTTATCTGTCTCTTGGGGAAAGCAAAAGCGCTGCAGAGTGCTTAAAGTCTCAGCTTGAGTGATTCTACTTACAATGAAAGAGATTATATCCATTATGGATATCAATGGCTTTGCTACAATCCTTAAAAAATATAGAAGATGGAAAGAGAAACTTGCTTTAGAAAGAAAAAAAAATATCATCCCAGAGCTGTTTTAAAAATTGAAGACAAAATGATATTTTTAATACCCATCTCTGGCTGGTGTTCAGTGGGGAATAAATGAAATGCATGGGACCTAGTGAGGCTGGGTCATGGATGCACCCTGCTCTGTTAGCTGGTGAGCAGCACACACACAATGCTGTGGAACAGAGTTGAGATTTATTCATTAACTGCTTGATAGAACAATTAATACTCTTTTCCTGGGTTGTCTGTTCTTAGTGGCCATGTGATTAATGCCTTCTGAAGGGCAAGTTCAGTGTTTCGAAGACATATCGCTATTTTTGTTTCATAGACAGACACCTGAAAGTACTCAGGTCATAGATTATTTGTTTAGGAGTAAAAAAGAACATTTAAGTAACAAAAATTCATAATGAGAGGACTACGGATGTCATACTAAACAGTCATGTTCAGTAGCCTGGTGTATTATAAAACAGAGTGAGATTTTTAATAGGTTTACAAGTCACTAACTTCACTCTGATTCTAAGAAAAGATGTTCCTGCTGAAGCACTATACCATTTCTAAGGTGTGTGGCATTTATGGTGCTCGTAAAACTGTAGAATCATAAAATATGAAAGAAATTTTATAAAACCAGCCTCCAGGAGCAATCAACTTAAATGAAACTACCTTGGCGAATTTTTTTGAGGACATAAGCGAGCCAGCAAAGAGGCTCCTTCTTGCCCCCAACTCCCAGATGTCATCATTCCACCCGTCATTCCTCCTGCTCAGTCCCCAGGTTTAATTCTTCTCTGTAGCAGTCGTTGGAAGGACATCTTCAAAGTCAACATCTTGCCTAAATTCTTTGCCCAGAAAATCATGCAGACTTTTTTCCATTCAATCAGACTGGAAAGCTGACAGGTAGAGGTCAGGCATTATGGCCAGGTATACTGTCTCTAATAGAGTGGAAAATATTTCTGGTTCACAAAATTCAGTATTGCTTTTTGTCTTCTGTGGTCACATGTGTGTCATTTTTGGATGTTATCTGAGATATGCTAATGAGTATCTGCACTGTCAAAACCTTGTTTGAAAATGTGAATGTTGCAATACATGGATATAACATTTCACAAAGTAGAATAAAAAAATATTTCAGCACGAACACATGCTCTAGATTATTCATTGAAATGGAATGTCAGTATATTAAATGTTTTGTAATGAATTAATAATTAAGGAAATTGGGACGGGGACATAGCTCGGTAGTCTAAGCACCTGTCTAGCAAGTGCAAGGACCTCAGTTTTGTCACGGGTACAGAGTGGCGTACTGAGACAGCCACCAAAAACAGGCGTAATGGCTCACATCTGAAACTGCACTGGAGAGGCTGAGAGAGGAGGATCACTACAAGTCCAAGTTGTGTAGTAAAACCGTGCACCAAATCAATCAATCAGTAAGATTTTTGAAAATTAAAAAATAAAAATGTATACATTATTTAATTCATAAATGGAACTACAAATAGGCTTAAAAAGGTGGTGGAGAACACAGAATTAATCACAAGATAAAATGCTTACTTTGAACCAATTTGGCTCCCACAGTGTAATATTATAGGCTAGGTAACTTGTACAGAGCAGAAGCCAAAGACCAGTACTTCAGCCAACCGAGTGTGGCTGCATTTTCTCGTTCATAGAGGGGTAACATTAACCTGTGTCTGCACATATGAGAAAGGACACACAACAGCTTTCTGGAGCTCGCCTGAAAGAGAAACTCAGGGACTGGGGAAATAGCTCAGTAGAATAAGCACTTGCCTGGCAAGTGCAAGGCCCTGAGTTCGATCCTTGGTTCTGCAAAAATAAATAAATAAAATAAAAAATAAATATAAATATATAAAAGAAAGAAAGAGAATCTCTTCCCAGCCACCTGCTTTAGTAACTTAATCACCTTCCAAAATCTCCACCACCACATAACACCATGTAGTTGACTAAGTTTCAATACATGAACTTTAGGAGACTTCAATATTCACACCACAGGGCCGGGGAGACAGCTCAGTGGTAGAATCCGTGCTTGCTTGGAAAGTGAAAGGTCCTCAGTGTGACCCCTGGTACCACAAAAAAACAAGAAACAAACAAACAAAAAACTTCAGACCATCTAGCAGTGCATTCCTTATTCAGTATGATGTTGCCCTTCTTTACATGGCTCACCTCTGGCTTCACGAAGGTGTAATGGACAAAAAAGAAATGCTATTTAATATGTGCAACTTTATTATTTATATATTCTGAAATGATCACTGCAATCATTTAGCATATCCACCCTCTCATACACTGACCATCACTTTACTGGGTTGAGAACACATAAAAGTTACTTTTGTAGCTAATTTCCCATCTATTGAGCATGGCTGTCAACGCATTACGTTTGTCACAGCTATGCACTCCATAATTCCAAGTTCTTAACCACAAGTAACTCTTTGTTCTGCTCTAATATTTCTATGAATTCAAAAGTTTGAGGTTCTATCTGTAAGTGACCCTGGGGCAGATCTGTCTTTCAGTGTCTGAGGTATTTGCCATACTGTCCTCAAGGTCCATATGTGATATACAAACCAACAATATTTCTTCCTTTTTTATGACCGAATAATACATCCTCATGTGCCACGGTGAGTATAACATTTTGTTTATCTTTTCTTAAATCAGTAGGATATGAATGTTCTTAACATCTGTTAATACTGTGAATAATATTATGCTAATTGGAGTATAGATATTTGTTTGCTACAGTGACTTTGTTTTATAGATATACATTCAGATTTGAATTGCTGGGACACATACCACTTCTTTCTTAACTTTCTGAGAAACCTCCACATTATTTTCTGTAATTTAAATCCACACAGTGAATGGAAAGGTGTTTCATTTTTCTCTACACCCCCATCCACATTAATTATTTTGAGTTTTGTGACAAGATGCACAGTGAAATGTGTCAGGTGATACAGTCTCTCGGTTTTGGTTTCCAAGTCTCTGAGGATTATTGATGGAGAGTTTCTTTTCCTAAGTTTGTTGGCCTTTGTATTTCTTCAGCAAACCACTTCAGTCCTTTTGCTGATACATAATTCAGGTTGCTTGTCTGCTACAGAATTGCATGAGTTTCTTATATATATTTGGGAAATAAAATGCTTACAGAATATGTAGTCATAACTACTTTGCCCACACTGTAGGGTGCTGTATTACTTCACCCATTATTTATTTTCCAGTGTGAAAAATTTTAATATGTTGCAGTCCACTCTACTCCTTTGGCTGTTGCTGTCTTTATAGTTTGGAATTTATATGCAATAAAAAATCATTACCTGGAATGACACAGTACAGCGTCTCTTCTCTCTGGCTTTTCCCTGTAGTTCTAGTGCTGTAGGCTTTGCGCTGGTCGTTGACCCACTATAAATTACCTTTTGTGCTCAGTGAAGCTCTTCTTTCCCTTCTCAGCATGTCAACATTCATTTGTACAAGCACCATCTACGAAAGCCACTGTGCTTGCTTGAGAATGCATTCAGGGCTGCTTTCTCAAAGATTCCTTGAACAAATATGTGTGAATTTGTTTTTAGCCTCTATTCTGTCTACTGTCTACACATTGTCTTTATTCCAGTTCCATGTTGTAGCTTTGGAATCAGAAACCGCAGTGCACACGTCTTTGCTCATATTCCAGAAGATTGCTTTTTGCTGTTCATACTTCCCTGTTTTCAATTTCTGTGGAATACGCTACTGGATTTTGGACATAAATTACAGGAAATGTGTAGCACATTTTGAGTATTATGAACAATTTGGCAGTACATTTTCTGCTTCATGAATACACTGTACCTTGCCATTTATGTGTAAGTTCTTCAATTTTTTTAGAATTGTTTTATAACTTTCAGTTTGCACGTCATGCTTACATTTGTTATCATATCTAAATGATAATGAATATATTATGTATATGCTTATTTAAATAGAGTTACTTTCTTAATTTCGTTTTTCAGTAGTTCCTCATTAGCTTGTGGAAATACAACTAGTATTAGACAGTAACTTGCAAATTTATCAATGTTTTAAAAATTAATTTTAGGGGCTGGGGAGATGGCTCAGTGGAATAAGTGCTTCCCTGGCAAGAGCCTAAGTTCAATTCCTGGTTCTCCAAAAAAAAAAAATTAATTTTAACAAGTATTTGAGAATTTGGGGATATCTATATATAAACGTATGTCAAATTCAAATAGAAAAATCCTGCTTTTTAACTCAGATTTCCTTTATTTATTTTTTCTTGCATAATAACTCTCAGAGTCCACCCAGCACAAGGTAAAAAGTGGCCAAAGCAGACATCCCTGCCGTATTCCCAAGTAACTGTGGAGGGCTAGGGTGCAGATTTCCCAGAAAAATAAAGTTCATGAGCTGGAAAATACAATCACCTCCAAAAACATATTTCATCTATGGCCACAATATAGTTGAATTTTGCTTCCATGTTTGTTAAATTTTTCTGTTTGAGGATTTTTTTTTCTATACACACTTTTTAATTGGGGAATTTTAATCCAATTACCTTTAAAATAATTATTCCTTAACAAGGATCTACAATTGTCATTTTGTTAATAGTTTTTGGCTATTTTATAAATATTTTGTTCCTCACATCCCTTGATATCTTATTTGTGGAACATGCTTTGCAGGGCGACACACTTTTCTTTGTATGTTTTGTGTTGTCTCAAGCAGCTTTGTTGCTCCATGGTTATCATGAGGGTACATAAAACAGAGTCCTAACTGGCTATTTCTAACCTGATAAAAGTTTAACTTTGATTATGCTATAATTATTGTTTTAATTTTTTAAATCTCTACATTTTATAGATTTATGTCACAAGTTATATCTTTTAATGGCAATTTAAAAATCTACAATTACATTAATATTTTTGTCTGAGTTCAATCCCCAGTTCACAATATTAACACTGGGCTTCCATGTAATTTACAAACATTATGTATTTGAGTTCTCTGAATCTGACTATTGAATTTCACCAGTGAGCTTGGTGGCTTCATGCCACTGAAGTTTACAAAGCAAAGGTCTTCTCTTGTTCCAGCACTAAGAAATTTATATTCTTGTAAGGAGTATTGGGGTGCTGGAGTCCAGGGCTTTTTTTGTCCGGGAAAGACAATGTCTGCTTCATTTCTGAAATTTCCTGAGGAAAATATTCTCAGTTGTCAGACTTTTCTTTTCTTTATTGTGAACATATTCTTCCATTCCAGTGTAAACTTTTCTGCTGAGATTTTTTTTTTTAATTTTAGGGAAGAGTCTACAGAGTGTTCAGGGTCTCACTGTTAAATCAGACTCAAAGTGATCCTCCTGTTTACAGCCTCCCAAGAGCTGGGATTACAGATGCCCACCACTGTGACCAGTCTCTCTTACCTTCTCAGTGCAACCCGAGGGCGGGGCCAGCACAGCAGGCCCAGACATGGAACACCTGGCCCCTGGACCTGCTTGCAGACATTTTAATCTGCTAAGCTATTTGGCTGGCCTCTGCTGAGAATTAAGTTAACAGATTTGTAATATTTTTTTCTTGCTCCTTTCAGAATCTTATCTCTGAATATTGAGTTTTCTATTATAATTGATACCTTCTTTCCCTTGAGTTTGTAAAAGTTTTAATTTGACATGTCTTAAAGAGCACATATCCATACACGGGGAGCATTTTTAGGCTTTGTTTTTTAAATGAGCTTCCATTCACCAGTTTTGTTTCCATCTATGACTCCACAATATGAAAGTGAGCTCTGCTCATGACATCTCACATAACTTCCTTAATTCTTTCTCTTTGTGGTTGTATATATGCAAATTTCACCTTTAAAAAATGTGAAGTTACCTTGATTTATGAGTTTAGATTTTGATGCACCCTTTCAGTTTTCTATTTACTTCAATATTGTTTCCAGAGTTTTCATTTTTATTTCTCATATTAAGTTTATTTTACTGTTCTTCTCAGTCCTTTACTTCAGTTATTGTTCCTTAAAGCATCTTTATTTCAAATTATTTTGAGCCATGTATCAAATTCTATTTCCTTGTGGTTGGTTAATGCAATTATTCCCATTTTTCTTCAATGGTGCCATTTTTAAATGTGTGTGCTCCTTGATTTCTTGTGTTACTATTTTCACCTTGAAAATGTAGTCTCCTCTATTGTTTACTGTTTGGATTTAACAATGAAAAAGAATTTACCAATGAGAGGAAGGACTTCACTAATACTGACTTAGGGTTCTGACGTTCTTTCATTCTTTCCTGTGGACATGCATGCTGAACACCTCTTATGACTGTTCTTAAGATATAGCCTGCTCCTTCATCTCCTGGAGCCAGGTGATGCCTGAGAACCTCCCATCAGTTTATCCTCCAGATGGGTTCTGAGAGCTTGCTCTCGAGCATGGCATGTCCAGCTTGGGACAGTTGAGCCAGCTGTTTGTGCGAGACACCTTCCCTTGTTATCTGTGAGGGCTTATGCAGAGCCACTTTGGGGACAGGGTAGTGTAGTATGGGGAGAGTTTGGAGTGTCCCTACAGCAGATAGGGAGGGTAGGACCAAGCATGATGCTTCTCATAGGGCTCATTCATGGACAAGCTTCCCTGCTGCAGCTCATAAAATAGTACCTGCAGCATCCTTTCTGGCTTGGTGTGTCTCTACCTACTCATCTATGACATTCACCTTAATATTCAAGATATAATGGGAGCAAAAACAAAATGGAGAAGAGCAATGTGCCTTGTGGCTTGTGATGCTGAGCTCTCTCTTACCATTCTATCCTTGTCACCTGTGAAAGAAACTAGCAGCTGAGATGGTCTCTGTAGGCACAGGGGTGCGCTGCTTTGGGCGAAGGGGAACGTGGATAAAGACAGTCACTCTCACTATTTCAGCACACCAACCCGTGGATTGTTGGTCCAACAGTGTTTGACACAGCGCTGCTGAACTCCAGGTCACCACAAAGCACTGTGGCATGGTCTCCAGTTGCTGTAACTGTTCCTTTGTGGGCAGGTGACAGTAGAAAACTTTTGTGTTCAACTGGCATTTCATTTTAAAATGTGTTTCAAAGTACATAAATGTGATATTTATTACTTTCAGCTCTTAATTGTTATAAAATAGGACATTAATCTAATGGCATTTCAATATTATATATTAACATGATTTTAATTACCATTAAAGATAAAATATCTTATTTTTTGGTTTATTCAATTGTTTTTCATTTTACACCAACTACAATTTTATTGGATTAAGAATTTAAGAATAATTGTTTTTTTTTCCTACTACTTTAAATGGAATTTTCTTTAACATTATTCTTGCTAAACAGTTTGGTTTTATTTACACATAATAAAACTGATACATACACTACTAATGGAACAGTCAATGTATTTTCATGTGTATATCACACATAGCTGTTATTCAAAAATATTCCATAAAGTAATGAATTGTATACAGCTTTAAATTTAGTGTATAAATCAATACATGGTTTTACAGAACTACCTTGCTTTGTTTCCAGAATGTCTCTTCAGTAGATTGGATTTTGGATTTGCTATAAAAATTGTATTTTAAAGGAAATTCAGATTCTCAGAAAATGGTTTAGTTCATATCAAATATTTATGATGTGGAGCTTATCGTTATGTGATTCAGATTCAAATTTTTAAAAAATTTAGAGATGAATAGACATTCAGGCAAGAAAGACAAAACTTTGCCATCAGATTTCTCAAGGAATCACAATATCATACACTTTGAATAAAAGAAAATGAAAAACTAAAGCAAAACAATACATCCATATTAAAGTATTATTTATGAAAATATTTTGACTACTTCAACAGTCATAAAGAAGCACTGACGACATAGCAAGATATGTTTTGATCAAGATATATCTTCTATTTCATGAATTTTGATATTTAAGCTATTGTGAATAAATAAAAATCATATAACATACAAATATGTTTTATTCACTTACAGCAACTCGTCAGAAATTTCTTTGATGCAAAATAAATGTTAAATTAAAAAAAATTCCATCGTATTTTTAAAGTCATAAAGTTTTATACTTTTCTTAATGCATATTGTGCATAATTTCTAAATTTATCCATTAATATTTCAAATCCAGGAGCATTCTCATCGTTTCTCCAATAAGAAAACTGACCAGGCACAGAAAGAATGACACATGGCTATCAAAGGTAAGTGAGTGTCTTGTGGCTTGCTCTGGAATATTTTTTATATAGTTTTTCTTACCAACCTGCTATCAGAGGGTGGGGCATAGGAGTAGCTTATGCATATGAATTGTGGTCCAATCCATCCCTCACCTTTCAGAAGCACTGCATACGTATCATTCTTAATCCTACACATAAATCATTTTATTCTAACATAATAATTACAACAAAAACTTGAGTGAAGCTTTCTTGAATAAATGGATGAAAACATGAGAAAATATCATTGAAATAATCAGTGAATTAGATTCAATAGATTTTAGCTTATTACTTGGTATAGGAAATACAATTACCATATCAAAATTCTTCTTTTTTTTCCTGTATTTTTGTTACTTCAACAAAACATGACTTGCAAATAATTTATATGAAGCTGTCTCAGCTACAGTGTAAAATGGACTGTCACAAATTTCAGGCATTCTTTAGTAAATAGAATCCAAGCTAGACTTAGGGGAAAGCTTTCTATGTTTTTCTGGCAGAACCAGGGACTGAACTCAAGCCCTTGCACTTGCCAGGCAGGTGCTTATTCTACTGAGCCATCTCCCCAGGCCCATGGGTAAAGCTTTCCAGCTCATAAAATTTCCTAGTCTTCTATCTTAATGGTTAGACCATGTAATCCTATTAGTTCTTTGAGGTCACTAGGATTTCTAACACTCCTCTACCATTTATTTTAAGAGGGAAAATGGAAAGAGAATATACAACATAAAACTAGTTTTTAGTCTTGGCTTTTTTTTTTTTCTTTGAGAATACTGTGCAAGTAAAATATTTAAAATTTAGAAGTTACAAATTTTTCCTACTAGTATAGGATTTTCATTACTGAGCCTTAGGAAGCATTGGCTTCCTTCAATTTTAACAAATGCAAGGATTTGTGACCAGTTCTACTCATATTTACTTGTGTCTCAACATGCACACAGGTCTTATAAAAGATTCAGTAAACAACTCATCAAGAAATCATCTAAATCTAAATTTAATCCCCTCAAATACTCCAGTATTTTCTTTTTGATTTTTCTTTTTCTTTTCACTTGTGGAGCTCCTATAATCACCTCCATGTACCACTGATTCTTGCAATATGAGCCTCACTATTGCATAAAAACAGCCTCCTATGAAATGAAGAATCGTGGGGTTGAGTCCAAAACTCAGTTAAATGAGCTCTATAGAGCTGATCAAGACACAGCATTAGACTTAGATTAAATTATGTACGGGGAATTTTAGGATGAATTAAGTTTTAAGGATGACATATTTTAAAAGGTTTATTAAAAAGTGAAAGCTTGTAAGTGAACAATGAGAATACAAGAGATTGTGGCGAAGCTTCACCTACATGCGAATTTTGGTTTGCTTTGGACAAGGAAAGTCCTTTGTCATTCTTTCTATTAAAGACAAATATTTGTTTTTAAAAATTCATGTAAACTTTTATGCATGGGCTTTCATTCTGTAAAAACATTATATTCATCTGTGGGAGAATTTCTTATGTTGATCTACAAGGACAGATGTGGGAACATCTTCTGGAATATACGGAAACATGCCAAACAGGAAGCCTAAAACTACACTTAAATGCACTTTGTTAAAACTGTCTAAAATGAAGATATGTAATTGTACATTGTACAATTTGACAAAGTATGAAACCATTATAATACTCCAAAGTTTATATTTATGTAGTTTTTGTGGCTACTTATATCATTGATTTGAAGGTTTAAAATAATTATTTCAGAATTCAGTTCCCATTTTGAACAAAACAATTATTGCATTTGATTACAATAGGGTAAGTGTAGCCTTATAATAAATACCACTAGAAAACTCTTTTTGAAAACTAAAATGACTCACTTAAAAATAGCGCTTTTTCTAAATGTGTTCTCCAGTTGACCTTTTTTAGAATCAGCTAAAGTTATGATTAGAAGTGTAGTTTTTGATCTCACTCTCAGCTACAGAATATTAAAAGCTGAATCTGTGGAGACTAAAAATAGAGCTGATGCATATTTAACAGGAAACTCGGCAAATTCTTGGGCTCCATTGTGTGCTGAAATTGAGGATTATTTTATTAGCTGATGAGATCTCCCACTGAGATTTGAGACTGAGAATAGTTTTGGATAATAGAATTATAAAATTTGTCTTTCTGTGATATTTTTTCCTCGTGGAAATACATGTTAAGTATTTTTTGGGTAGAAAAGTGGAAAATTTTTCAGGTATGTACACACTAATGGGGCTGAAAATGGAGAAAAGGCTCAAATTCTGTTGTAGTTAGTTTAATGCTAGTAAAAGCATTATGTATTAAATTTCCAAAATTTAAAATAAAATGATAATACTACTGGGGGCATAAGGAAGGAATTTTTATGAAAATATGAGTAATCATAGAATTTTTTAAATATATATAAACTGCTTTTACATGTTTTCCAAAAATCTCAGCTTAGCTCTTTCTAATAAAAACAATAAGATTAATAGTTAAGAATATCTATTTAAAATGATGTTCAAAATTGACAAACCTTGGAAACAGAGTATCTTGTTATTAATTGGTATTTTGTTATATTAGCAGAATTCTTAATTAAAATCATACTAATTGAATTGGCAGAATGCCTATGATGTGTGTATTCTGAAGAATAATGACTGCAAGGTCCTATTTTGTAGTTCAAACAACCACATTGTTGCTATTTATGAATATTTGCATGTGTGTATGTTATTATATGACTATTGAGTAAGGGAAAATTAGACTAGGTTGTGACTGACTTAGGCAACTGGAGAAAGGATGCAAATTCTGAGGCAACCAGGTATGGTGGTACACATCAGAAATCACAGCACTCTGGATGGCTGAGGCAGAACAACCTGAAATTTGACCACAGCCTGGGCACTTTAAGACTTTAGCAAGGCTCTGTCACTAAATACAAAATAAAAGATGCCTGGTGAGGTAGAGTACA
>PVKA01001674.1:0-140174 GCA_004027165.1 Ctenomys sociabilis
CACACACTCCACTAATCTCAGCCTCCCTCTATCCCTGATCTGGTTCCCCATGGTCTCTAACTTGCCAGCTGTGATACAGAACCATCCAGACTGCTAACAGTGAGTGAGTTCAGGGGCCCAGGCTTACTGCAGTAGGAGAGAATGAGGGCCTTGGCCTTCTCTCCACCTTCTGCAGATGGTTCTGGTCCCCACCACAATCAGAACCCACTGACAGGGCACCCGAGGCTTCAGGTCAGAGAGATTCTATTGCGTGCAGGCGCAGCCACAGTGCCAAACCTGGGGGCTGTTTGTAGGGAAGCCTCAAGGGCCATGCACAGCCACAGAGTGAGGACAGTGACACCGGTAACTACTGTGCACCAGACAGACACAGTGCTGAGGGCACCACATGCATGTTAAGCACCACAGGTGCTAGTAAGGCCTCACACTGACCTAGGAGGTAACCACCAGCTTTGTCCATGTGTCAGCAGACAGAAAATGAAATGGAGACCCTGGAGGTCAAGAAACTTGCCGAGGTCCTAAGTTAGTGAAAGCCAGGACTAAGAAGCTGTATCTGTCTGAGTGCAACATCCCAACCACAAGGACCACGTCTTTGTTGGCTCTGGCCCGTCCTTCTTCCCTCTTGACCTATGGCAAAGAATTTGAAGACAAAAAGTGGTTGGGATCATACCTGTTCCTGGAAACTTCAAATAAAGACAATTTAGCAAACTATTTTCTTTTCCTAGTGTGAGAAAAACGTCCAAAGGCCTATGAGATAGCTCAGCGGACTAAGCACCTATTCAGGCAAGTGTAGGGACAGGGATTTGATCCTTGGTACCACAAGCCGCACTGGCCCCACCCCCTGGTGTGCTGCATCAGTGACTGAGTCTGGGCCTGGTGGTGCTTGCTTGTCATCCCAGTGCTGGGGGGCTTGAAAACAGGAGGATCACTATGCGTCTGAGCTGTGGAGTGAGATCTTGGGCAAAAGACATTAAAAAAAAAAAGAAAAAGCTAAGGAAGAAAGAAATAAAGAAAGAAAGAAAAGAGAAGAGAAAAGAAGAGAAGAAAAGAAAGGAAGAAGTCCAAAGGTATGTAGTTCAGGGCTCATAAGATGCACCTTCTAGTGCAGTGCCCTGACACCTAGGCAGACGACTTCAACCTCATGCCCCAAGACAGCAGCTCAAACCAAGGCATCACATCTGCATTCCAGCCCACCAGAGGGAGGGAGGGTCAAAGAGGGCACCACCACCTTTCCCTGTGGTCTCCTGTAAAAGTTCGCTTACATCTGTTAGCTACAGGTACACACGTGGTGACATCCAGCTGCAAGAGTCTGAGCACTGTCTCTTTCCTCACCCTGAGAGCTCAGGTACCCAACCCCACATGGAAGCTCCATTTCTAAGGCAGACAGAGAAGTCACTGGGGCAGCCTGCAGTCTTTCGCACTGTATACTGCTAAGAAGGATCTTGGCTGGGTGAAGACCACATAATTTATCAACCTAAGTGGGACATTTTGGGGTAGTGAAAGGAAGCACTAAAAATATTGATTAGATATGAATTGATTTGAAGGAGACACTGGCTTGCAAGAGGACTGCAGCGCAAAATCACTCTGAATCTCCTGTGTTGGGAGCAACATGGTCAAGGTCTTTCCCTTTATAAACTCAGCAAGACTGAGGTTTTCTATAAATAGCAACTTCAAGTAGTGCCTTTGCCTTAGGCGCCTTTCTCAAGGGGCAGAAGCCACCATCGATTGACTGCTCTGCAGCGTGGCAGCAGCTGTTCAGTTCATCTACGCTGAATTCCCTTGGAGCCCTCAGAGGAAGGTGCTGCTATTCTCGCCTCACAGTGAGTGCAGGAGGTGTGGAGAGGTGAGCAAATGTTGTCACTGGCTGGCCCTGGACTTGAACTGTCATCTGGTGGCTTCACAACATTGTGTTTGCAGCCACTCCCTTACACTCCACCCTGCCCTCAGGCTTCACTTGCTTGCACAACCTCCTATACTGCTGTTCACTGTGGAGGACCATCTGAGCAGCTCTTTGTGAGAGAAGAGCAATCGTCTCCATTTTGGCTGTGCCTGACCCTATCTCCTCTAACAATATGTACAAAGCTGGCTAGGAGTTTTCTTTATCCTTTCAATTGGCCTTAAGCAATGCATACTGGTCTAGCCAAGGTGTTGATGGTAGTCTTTGAAGGTGGCATGCGTGTTTCCCTGATAACCCACACCTGCTGCTCTTTAATATGAGATAGGTTGAGACAGGACGAAGAACCAGTGTTCCACACTACTGGCTGGATTGAGCTTCAAGATAGAGGCTAGGACTTCCGGGGGCTTGAACAATTACACATCAGAGTGGAAGCACCAGATCCCTGAAACATTAGATTCCATCCCAATAGCATAATGCAGATTATTGTCTCTGCATATGGCAGAGGTAAATGCAGGCCATCTGCCTCACTAAGCTCACAGTACTCACCTCCCTCCCACAGTTCACAGTCATTCCTCTTCAAACCACTCCTCTTCCACAGAATAAAATCCAGGTGCAGCTCTGGGTCAGCCTCTTTGTTCTGGAAAGCCATCTTTGTGGCTGGACTTAGGGCCCCTTGGCTCCCCAATAATTATAACTATGTTTTAGTGTCTTTACTTTCTGTGTGGGTTGCACTGGGAGCGGTAGATGGGAATTAATTGGCGGGGTTCCAATAACTGATCTTTGGAATTATAAACACTGACAGTTTGGACTGAGATGAGAACTGGGAGGGGACTCCTACAGCCTGTGTCTTTGGGTTTTTCCCTCCCTGGTTCCATATGTCAGCTTCCTCATCATCTGAGCTACTTGCTTGGGCTTTCTGGTTGACCATCCTTTAGTTGTATAGATCCTACCCAGGTGCCAAATCCTTCTCTGCCACCCTCACTTGTGTGCACCATCTTGGATTCTATCCATTGGACCTATCACGGGCCTCGTGTCAACTGAAGCATCTTTGTGTTATGCTCCACAGAAGGAAGAGGCAAAGATGAGATACTGCTGATGGGAGATGCTGATACACAGAGGGTTCTCCTTTTCATTAGTATATGTTTGTGATTTAATGAATGCATTCATTGTGAGAGAATTGGTACATATAGGCATTTCACCCTGGTCCATTTTACTTCCCCTTCTCTCTCTCCCTTCTTTCTCTTCCTAAGATCTGCTCTCCCCACAGCAGCTGCAGCTGTCAATGTTCATAATACATCTACTGAGATGATCACATGATTTTTGTCTTGGTTTCTGTTTATGCGATGTATTGCATCTATTACTTTGCATATGACCCAGCCTGGGCATGATCTTTTTTTTTTGGCAGAACCAGGGATTGAACTCAGGCCCTTGCACTTGCCAGAGAAGCGCTTATTCCACTGAGCCATCTCCCTGGACCCTATATCACATTTTAAAACATATAATAAAAAGCCTTGCACCCGGGACATCCTTGAGCGGCTTCCTCACCATTAATTTTTTCTCCCTTTGGGACAGCATCCCATTAAATCACTCAGTTGTTCAGACTGGGCTTGGACTCGCCGTCCCTGTTGTCCCAGAGTTGAGATCACAGATGCGTGCCACCACTCCCGCCTTAGCCTTTCTTCCTTACCTAACTAGCTGGTTGGAGTCCGTCAGCCAGTTGGTGTTCTTTAGCTAACTGCCCCCTCCCACTAGGCGGTTGCCACTGGCTGGAGACGGAGTGCGCGCTCCCCTCCCTCTCCCTGCAGGGGGCAGCACGAAGCAGTGGTTAAGGCAGCGGCTTGGCACCAGGTCTGGGCCCCAGCACGGTTGCTGCTGTCGGGTGACCTTGAGCTGGCTGCTTGATCTCAGTCTCCCTGACTGCAGTGCAGGAAGAAGGAGCCCCACGTCTCGCGCAGGGGGTTAGGTCTTCTACAGAGTCCTTAGGTGTCATCGACACTTCCTAAATTTTTCACCCGGGTGCTGTGGGACAGCTCTGAGGGTTGCGGAGTCTTACCAGCTGTGCTGGGACGAGGCAGGGACTCCACAGAGAGCCCGGAGCTTGGCCACCCGCCCTCTGCAGCGCGGGAAGGACATGGCCTTTTCTTGTTACCTGTGATTTCTAAAGGCGGCCACGCTGCACTGCCAAGGGGGGCTGAGCGCTTGCCTGCTGCTCTTGGGTTGTGTACACATTGATTAGCATCGCAGGGGGGGGGGGACTGGGGGTGCTGATCTAAAACACTTCCTTTGATTCCTCAAATAAATCCCCCCTCCGGGTCCTGCTAGGAAACTAATTGGGAGTTGATTCTGATGAATAAATGTGCCACCGCCGCCTGAGGAATTGACCACGCCAGCAGATGGCTGGGGTGAGGAGCACTGTGTCGTGGCCTTCTAAGGGGCCCATCAATAATAGATCGGCTCCAGCCCTGGGAGAGGGAAGCGCTCCTGCTGCAGGTATGAATTATGGATGCCGTTTAGGGTAATGCGGATCTATCTCAAAGGTTCCGCTCAGTTTATGTGCTAGTAAAAGCCGGCAATTTGCTTGTGTTCTAGCTATAATTTGCACTACATTAAGGGACCCTCCTTTCCATAATAGATGTGCGGTCGGACGCAGGCGCAGTCTGGCCTGCAGGGCGAGGTCTAAGGGCCAGAAGGAGCCCCGCCAGGTGTGGAGCTCCGCAGCAATTACAGAGCTCCTGGTAGCTACGGATAGATGGTCCCGCTCCTAAGGTTCTGGGGAGAAGGAGACCTGAACCCCAAAGTCCTCTGCGACTCGCTCAGCAGTGCAGTTGATGTGTGCCTTGACAAGGGCGTAAAAGACAACCTATGGGCAGTGGGGTCAGAAGGACAGCAGTCTTGTAGGAGAAGCCATAGATGTGCTCATGGGTGCACGGGTGGCCGAGCTGGCCCTGACTTCTGGTTCTGGTATTTTCTAGCTCTGTGACCTTTTGCAAATCATCGCGCCTTCTTTTCCTCTGGACTGAGCCGCACTGTCCCCTCAGACACAGCTTCGTTCGTGCCTTGGGTCCCTCTTTCCTAAATGGACAGAAGAGGTACCAGTCAATGAGGTCGTGAATCAGAGAAAGTGCACTGCTGGTGGTTTAGTTACCAGGGATTTTGAGATATTTGGAACCTACTTGTCAAATAGGGCCATTATTGGGATTAAATTTTAGAAACTTGGAATTAAAACGTAACAAATACTCAGAACCTGTACATTCCGAATTGTTTGATTCCATTTCGCTATTACCTGTGCTCCCGAGGCTGCTGGTGTCTGTCGCATCTGGTGGCAATGACGCACAAACTGTGTCCTGCCAAGGGTTGCATGATACACACTTTCCCACACATCCCCTCCTACCTGTGAGACTCAGGGGCTCACACTGGCAGCTTGCCATTGGCCACAGGGGGAATATTTACACCAGGAATGGTGGCAAGGGCTGTGAACCAGGGATTTTTACCAAGACTTATTCAATCTCAAGAGCATAACATTGTCAGGCGTGGTGGCGCATGCCTGTAATCCCAGCACTTGGGAAGCTGAGGCAGGAGGATTGTTGTGAGTTCGAGATCAGCCTGAGCTACAAAGTAAGCTTAAGGCCAGCCTGAACTGCATAGTGAGTCCCTGTCTCAAAAAGACACACACACAAAAAAGAGCACACCACTGGTGCTGATCTAATAAAGGTGTTTAGAAAATGGAATGGTTTATGCTTATAAATTGTTGGAAGCATCAAATAAAAATGTCCTAGTAGTGTGTGTGTGTGTATATATATATATATATATATATATATATATATATATATATATATATATATATATATATACAAAGTTTTCTAGCACAGGTAAAATAAAATGGTGCCCATTTTGAGTAGAGCCTTTAAGGAAACACAGTCTTTCCCTCTACCTTACCCTTTGCGATCCAGCACCTATTAACTCCTAGGGGTGAAGGCAAACTCCAGTGGTTTAGCTTTACATGCTCTCATTAGATTTCCTCCTCATATGCTGTCCTTCAGTGCCAGTAGCCGTCCTCCTCGGCTGACTTGGGTGAGCAACACAATTCTGGCTCCATGACTGTACCAATTTTCATGTCTTCAGGGTTTTACTTCTGCAGTTGTAAAACAGGGTAATGACAGCTGCCTTGGAGAAAGAACCAGTAGAATGTCTGAAATCTGTGATGTGCAGATTCTATGTCTACCATTTGCTGGCCCTGGAGTACTAAGCAAAGACTTAATTTTTGTAAGTCTTGGTCTCTCCATCTGTAAAGCTGGTGTGTAAGCACTTCTTCATGTTGATTATTGTGAAATGAAATGAAGCAGTGCACTTAAGGAGTTTGACACTTTACCTGGCTATAGCAGATGTCTGATGAATACTGAGTGGCCACAGTTCCTACCCAGACGTGGCGTCTCTACCCACCCCCTCTAACCTGAATGGTTGAGGGAGCTCTAGATGGCTCAGTGGGGAAGCCTTCCTTCCTTGTCTCTTGCAAGTAGCTCCCTCCTAGCACTGTCTGCCCTTTCCTGAGGATGCATCTTCTTGCATGGAGTGCCGTTTAGCAGAGCTCGAGCTTGCAAACAACCTGCCCAGCTCTGTGGCAAAGATTAAATGAAAAAGCATAGGTGAATCAGAGCAATTCATTAGAAATTTAACCCAGCAGAATAGCCAAGAGGGGAAGGAGCTGCTCCTTATTTTCTCAGCTGGAGACTCATCAGAAAAGGATAGGATGTTCTTTCTCTTGTCCTGCTCAGGAGGCTAAGTAGATTTGTGGGTTGTTAAGGTCTGAGTTGAAGTGAGCACACCTTTCCTGAGGTGATCAGACCTCCGGAGTCTGGGAAGGAAGACAGCACTGCAGCTCCTGGGACAGCTTCAGTCAGAAGCAGTGTCTGGGAGAATGAGCCTGAGAGCAGGTGCTGTGTGGCTCAGGCCAGGAAGTCATGGGAGGCTATTCCCAAAGCCTGGCTGTGAGGGCTGGGCAACTGGCTGCCTCCCGGGTACTCCCTTTCAGTAAGTGGAACCAGAGCAGCTGGAGTGTCTGTATTCTCAAGTTTTGGGCAGCCACTGTCCTGACTGGGGGCTTATAGAAAGAGGAGGTGGTGCTGATAAACAACAGCTTCTTGGTAACCATGCCCTGGGAGAGGGTGGTGAATTGGCTTGTGTTTGGTTTGAACAAAGACACATGTTATGCTCCTCTTTCAGCTTAAGAGTTCTCAGGGTGACTCTTAGTATTCTGGGCTCAAAACAGAGTCGGAACAAGTAGTCGTTCCTCTCACTCACACATTTATACTTTATCACATTTAATCCTGAATCTGAGCCTCATGGCTTAGGGCTCCAGGGCCAAGTTCAAATCCATGATCCATCTCTCACATGGCTATGTGAATCTGGTAAATTCCTCATTTCAATTCCTTGAAATGAGGTCTTCATCAACCTCAGTTACAACATCCTATAAAACAGGGATTAAGATACTGTGTGTAAAAGAAACAATGTTGAGCACAGTGCCCTGGGTATGGACACCAAACATGACTGGTGACCATTACTGTCCTATGTCTTATGACTCAAGTGGGAAAAAATAAAGTCTAATGAATAAAGTAGGAAATGAAGGCCTGGATGAGGCCAGGAAGTCGACCCAGGAACCCAACACTTGGCTGTCTCGCTGTCTAAGGCAAGAAGAACACTTTGTTCCTGGTTCCCTCAGCGGAGCCAAGCCTCTGCTAACCTGACTCTTCCACATTCCCAAAAGCTTTTCAAGGTTATAAATATAGACGGAACTTTCTGAGAAGTTTGCTAGGTCAGGGCTTCTATCTAAGCAGACAACTTAAGTTTGCCTTGGCAACTTTTCCCCATCACTGAGTTCCATGAATCCATTGTTTTATTTTGCTCTGTGGTTTCCACTTAAATCTTACAGAGCCACTTAAGAGGAGAAGGGGGTGGGTGCTAGACTCTGGGGAAACACAGACAGTGACGATCCAGTCTAATTTAGCAAGAGTCACCAGCCAATCTCTTGAGGCTATTTTATACAATGTAAGTGGCATATTTATTTAGTTAGTTATTTTTAGAGCCAGTTTTCTGACTATAACAACATTAGGTAGAAATCATAAAAAAATGCAGAGGCCAAACATCCTACCCTTTTGTTATTTTTTCGATGGTAAGCAGTTTAGTAACAACCCAATTCTTTAAATCCCACTGGATTTTGAAAACAACGCCTTATAGAATATATAGCTTTTCCAATTAATTAATCAGTAAATCAATTAACCAGCAAATCTTTATTGAATGATTTTTGTGAGCTCTGATGGATCCTGGAATTGTGGTGAGATAGAAAATGAAAAGCTCTGAACTAATAAACGTTGGACAGTCCCAGAGAGGAGAGCAATCTAATGGCAATGCAACTCGTGATCAAGCACTTGGTCCTGAGGGGTGGCGGGAGCTGAGGCAGACAAAAACGTGGAGGTGTGATGGATGTGGGGACAAGCAGCACCCAGGTAACAGCAAATGCTTGTCGCAACAAGTCCAGGGGAATGGTCCTGTTTCTTAGACTGCAAGTGAAGAAGAGTGACCATGTATCTATCAGCCCCCACTCATCTATTTAGTTAAAATTTTAATTACAATTTTAAAAATCTAGCCTCTTGATGAATAATTGACATAGAATGACCTGTGCACATTTGTAATGCACAGTTAGCTAGGTTTTTGCCCTATGTCTACACCAGTGAAATCATGCCTACAACGGAGATCGTGAAGCCACCTACCGGCCTCGAGACTTTCTCATGCCCTCTAATAATACTTCTGCCCACCTTTCCCAGACAACTGCTGATCCACCTTCTGTCAGCACACAGCACTTGGCACTTCCTCTACTTTTATAAAAATGAGATACGGTGTGCACTGGTGCCTGTTTCCCATCACTCAGCATCGTTATTTTGGGATTTATTCACATTGTAGTATGGATCAATATTTTACTCTCCCATTGACTAGTGCTCTGAAGATAGATACTTGAGTTGTTTATATAGGTCTTGCTTATTATGAAAACAGTTTCTATGAGCATTCACCGTCAAATATCTGCCTGGACATATTTTACTTGTTCTTGAGGAAATGCCTAAGAGTAGAAGGACTGGTTCCTACATGTTTAGCTTTTAAAGAAACTAACAAATTGTTCTCCAAAGTGATTGTATCATTTTATATTCTCAGCAGAGCTTGCAAACAGGAGTTCTGTGTTTCTCTACCCATTGCCAACATCGCTATGACCAGCATTTTACATTTAGACCACTCTAGTAGGTACAGTAATGACATGTGATTTCAATTTACATTTCTCCAAAGACTAATGACTGAATCTTTTTTCATGCACTTCTTCCTCATTGCCAGCCCTAGTTGTTCACTGAAGTGTCCACTAAAATATTTTGACTACATTTATTTGACTTAGTTTATCACTGAGTTTTGAGAGTTCCTTTATATTTGAGATGTAAGTCTTTTCTTAGCAATATGATTTATCAGGTATGGGGGAGGTTTATTTTTTGTTTTTAGTGCCAAGGGCTGAACCCAGGGGTTCCAGCTTGCTAGGCAAGCATTCTACCACTGAGCCAAATGCCCAGCCCCTGATTTATCAGATATGATTGTCTCAATCTTGTCCTCTTAACGGTGGGTGTCTTGTGAGTGTTAAAATTGGGGTGAAGTTTAATTTATTGGTTTGCTTCTTTCTGGATAGAAAGATCTGTTTCTGTTTTTGATGACAGAAACCCAAAAATTTTTGCCTAGGTCAAAGTTCCAAACACATTTTTCCCAGATCCTAAATGCCTTATGAGTGCAGTTTATGTTTGTAATTCAGTTAATTTTTGTACATAATGTGAGGTATGGATAAAAGTTCAGTTTTCCTTTTGCATGTTGTAATCTAATCTTCCAGTACAATTGTTTAAAGGAGATGCTTCTCTCTACTGAATTATCTTTGCATCTTTTTTAGAACTTTTTTCCTCCATATATTGGAATCTGTTTATGGATTCTCTTTTCTGTTCCATTGATCTATTTCACTTCATATGCCAATACCACAGTTGTTTGATTATTATAGCTTTATAATAAATCTTGAAATGTATCAAGTAGTGCTAGTATTACAACTGACCCCCCTTTTTCCCCCCAAAGTATCTTCCTATTCTTGGTTCATTGCATTTATATATACATATATTATTTTGAAGGGGTACAGGGAATTGAACTCAGGATGCTGTGCTTGCCAGGCAAGCACTTATTCTACTGAGCTATCTCCCTGCTCCCCCCCCCCCCCCGTTTTAGAATCAGTTTGTTAGTTTCTTCAAAAAATCTCCTGGAGATTTTTATTTGTATTCCACTGAGTCTATAGATCAAGTTGGGAGAATTTATATCATATTAACAATGTTGAAACTTTATGAACCATTGACACAGTACATCTTTTTATATATTTAGATCTTCTTTAACTTCTCTTGCCAGTGTTTATAATTTTTGGCATATGAGATTTTTATAACTTTTCCAGATTCATCTCTAAAATTTAGTGTTTTTTATGTTATTATGAAAGGCATTGTTTTATTAATTTCAATTTCTGATCACTCACTGTTACTACACAGACGTCTGTCTTACTTTCGCATTGCTGGGACAAATTTACCTGATGCCCAGGCGTTAAAGAAGGACAGCTTTATCTTAGCTCCTAGTTTGTAGAAGTTTCCGACCACAGCTGGTTGCCTCCTGGCAGCGTGGTGTGGCAAGGACAGAGGGCTATGGCAAGCAGGAAGCAGAGAGACTTGCCTCTTTTTTCCCTTTTTATTCCATTGAGGCTGCAAGCTTACTTGCTGGTGCGGCCCCACCCACACCAATGTGGTCCCTCCTCTTCAGTAAATCCATCACCTGCAGCCAGAGTCACGCTGAGCCAGTCAGTGGCCTGATCCGGTGTTACACACCCGTGATCCAGGTATCCCCAAGTGCTCTGCTTATGAGCGTGAGAGGCTTAGGGAGACACCTTGACACAAGCCGTGACTTCTGATTAATTCTTGTGCATTGAGATTGTACCCCATGATTTTACTAACTTCCTTCACTGACGGTAGCAGCTTTTCTGTTGATTCCAGCAGAAAAATGAGTGAAGGGAGTTTTACGTCTCATCCTACCTGAGCACTTGTATTTTTTTGCGTACTACTGCACCGGTCCACGACTATAGTACAATGCTGAAGAAAGTGTCACGAGTGTATGCCTTTGTCTTGTTTCCTATCCTCAGAGGGAAGCATTTATTACCCTGTCGTGTTCGCTGACCTCTGTCTGCTTCAGCTACTCATACATGAACTTGGGACATCTCTTCATCAGCCTAAAATTCTCTCCTACAGTGCTGAGAGTTTTTATTAAGAGTGAATATTGTTGGACTGTTATAATGGGGCTTTTTCTGGCAGATGAATTGAGGTGATTTTTCCTGGTTTCTTTTTTAGTATGTTAATATGTTTTCTTATATCTTTGTTTTAACTACTTGGAATAGATTTTGAATGTTAGTTCAACTTTTAATTCCTGGAATAAGCTCTACTGGTCGTAAGATAAAATATATCATGTTTAATGTGCTAATATTTTTATTTAGCACTTAGGTTGTACTCATAAAGAATACTAGTGCCTTAGTTACTGTTTGAACTGCAGAGACAAAATACCTGATGCCCAAAGTTAAAGAAAGAAAGAAAGGCTTAGTTCAGCTCAGTTTGTAGAGGCTTCAGTTCATGGTCAACTGGGCGTCACAGGCAGAGAGGCATCGCAGAGGAGAAACCGTTCATGGCCTACATACAGAAGGCAGAAAGCAGCAGCAGCACAACAACCCATCAACCAGCCACTCTGCCTTTCCCTTCTACGACATCCAGGTTTCCAGGCTTTTGGCTGGGGCCACCCAGAAAATGCCAATATTTAGTACCACTGCTACAGATTGTGTCTAGTTGTCCCCCATGAAGCCTCATGAAGTCATGGGGTGGCTTCTGGAGTTTGTGATTGATTCTTGATCCAATACTGGGATTATGGGAGTGAGTGCCCTGGGCAGATACTCTATTACAATGTGAGGAGAGGAGAGAGGCTTGTTAGCTGCCTGAGCTGCTGCCACACCCTTTTGTGTCCTCTGCTTTTTGCTGTCACCATGAAAGGTTGCTCTCTGCCATGTGCCACTCTGCCTTGGAGCCAGCTGGGTATGGGCTGAAACTTCCATCAACTGTAAACTAAATAAACTTTTCCTTCCGTAATGCTGGATGTTGGGTATTTGTCCCAGCAACAAGAGAAGAGTAACTGAGACAGCCACAGACCTTCAATCCCAGTTTCACATGCCCTAGATCCAGCCAGCTCTGAAAAGCCCCACCTAGGAGTGCATGAGACTCTGGGAGAACATGGATAGAAGACATGACAATTGGTCTATGGTTTTCTTATAATATATATATCTGACTTTATTAGTGGGATGACAGTGGTCTTACAGAATCAGTTGGAAAGTGTTTCTCCTTTTCATTTTCTGGAAGAGTTAAAACAGAACTGTTATTGTTCCTTCTCTAGATGGTCAGTAGAATTTATCAATGAAATTATCTCTATATGCCTGGGGCCAGAATTTTTGTCTAGGAACTATAGTTCTATAGATTATGGACTCAGATTCCCTGATTTGAACACCAGCTTCAGAGCTTACCAAATATGTGAGCTTGGGTCAATCTCCGAACCTCTCTCTACCTGCGAAATTGGAGACTCGCAATATAGCAGTGCTCACGATGTGTGATTACTGAGAGCGTTAGATGGGACGACGCAAATGTTCAGTATGTTTTGCTTTTTATTATTACAATGTTAATAATAAAACTACAACGAGCCAGTGTCTCCCAGGCAAGACTAAACTAGAGAACAGGATAGAACAGGGTCGAGAGGTAGCACATGGGCTGCTTTGTTCTGTTTTTCAGATACATTCTCACCTGTCTTTTCTGCTTTGTTCTTCAGGGTCATCAGAAAGAATATTGATTGTGCAGTTAAGGTGGAGTTTCAGCTGGACTGGCTTTGGAATGTACTCCAGAGGCTGCAGGGCCGTACTTCGGGGTGTGTCGGGCTGGGTCCTGGAGCTACAGCCCTGGGGCACGTAGTCCCTGTTCCTTTGACTCTGGCACTGTTCTCCTGTTTTCCACTTGGGCTGTCACCACTCCCTCTGCTCCATCGTTCTCTTCTGCCTTAGAGCTCCACAATCACAGACGGAAGCCTAGAACTAGCAAATCTTCCTTTTAAGTTGTGGGGCTTGGGGCCGGAGAGATGGCTCAGTGGAATAAGTGCTTCCCTGGCAAGCACAAGGGCCTGAGTTCAATCCCCGGTTCCACCAAAAAAAAAAAAAAAAAAGTTGTGGGGCTTGGGGCTGTGTCTCAGAGTTGAAGGGTGACTGACTCATCACTTCTACCACCTGATCTTGGGCCAAATTAATGAACGTTTCCTCATTTGTAAGGAAGGGATATTAGTAACAATAAATACTTGTTGGCTGCTACCCCAAGCACTGTCCATTTGCTCGCTCTATGCTCACACAATATTAGGACTTGGATGCTATTATGATCCTCAACTTTACTGATGGAAAACTGAGTCAGAGAAAGGGTAGGGGCTTGGTAAGAAGTAGGGGAACTGAGACTTGAGCTCAGGAGGTCTGGTTCCAGAAATCCTGCAGTGTTGGAGGTTGTTTTGTTTTGATTTACTGTTGTGGTGTGTGTGTGTGTGTGTGTGTGTGTGTGTGTGTGTGTGTGTGTGTATTAAATAACCCAGGTGCATGGAAGATGCTGCTAAGTGTTATCTTCTTTTAAGATCTTCAGGGAAAAAAGAAAAATGTTTCACTGATTATTTTGTCTTCTCTTGACTTCCAACCTTGGACCAGCCTTCAGCCAGGGCTGACTCCAGTCAGACAAGCCTCTGTCTCATCCAAGGGGAAAACTTCAGATCCCAGAACTCTCATTCTCACAGGCAGAGGGAAATTCCAAGGTTCTTGATGTGCATCTTTGGAGCAGGGGTATCCTTATCCTTTGAGACAGGTACCTCCTCTCTGTAGCTTGTTTCTGTTAAATGGTAACACAATTCCAGTGTTCAGATCTGATATTTTAATCAAAGATGGAAGCTTGGAATTCATCTGAAATCTCTTATTGGTTAAATGTTAACAACTAATACAAACTAGTAAAACACCTCAGGGAGTTAAGAGGGAATATGCATAGCCCGTGTTTCCTAGGGTATGCTCACCTGTGGCCTTGCTCATGAGAGTGGCTTCAAGGTGGTGCAGCTTCTCAAGTAAATCTGAAGTGTATTTTTCAAAGGACACAAGACTCGCCATGATTTGATTGGCTCTGACTCAAAGCCCACTCAGCCACAAGTATTCAAGTGCTTCATCTTCTGTACTTTAGGATGTGTTTGTTTTCTCTTCTGTGACTACAAAACATTTCTTACCTTGTCTGTGTGGTTAACTAAGATTCATGCTTCAAGCTGCAAGTCAAGTTTCGCTTGCCCTGTGCTCTAGCTCTGGCTCCTCTCAACCGGATTTGCCCAGCAGCCCAGCCACCCTCCTCCCCTAGCCCAAGCCTGGACCAGGCTCTGCTGCAGTTGCTTGTGTACATTTCCCCTATAAGTCTCCATAATGCAGGGCCTAAGTCCTATCTAGCCCTTTATTCTCAATATCTGCAATGTAGCAAATATTTGATCTAGTTGACTACCATAGCATAACAAATTACCCCAGAATTTAGCAACTTAAAACAATAACCACTTCTCATCTCAAGGTTTCTGCGAGTTCCCAATCTGGGCATGGCTTAGCTGGTTGTCTCTGGCTCAGGGTCTCTCGAAAGGTAGCACACAGAGCAGAGGCCAGCGCTATGGCTTCATGCAAAGGCTCATTTGGGGAGGACTGGCTCCCTGCACCCGTGTGGCCGTTGGCAGGGTTGGGAGATCCGTGGGCTGTTGGAGCCGAGGGCCCGGCTCTTGCAGGCTGCTTGTGAGGGCTTCCCTAGATCTTTGTCATTGAAGTGACAGCTTAAGCATGGCCACTGGCTTCCCGCAGAGTGGGTGAATGAGTGAGTGTGTGCTCCAGAAGAAGGATAGCCTTTCTGCATCTAAACCTAGAGGGACGTCTGGTCCCCTCCGCTGCATTCTGCATGCTGGCAGCCAGTCCTATGTGCAGCCCACGCAAGGGAAGGGGACTACCTGAGACAGGGCCACCAGGGGTAGAGACTTTGGGGGCCCACTTTACTTATTTATTTTTGGGGGTATGACCTTTATTGAACTTATCTATCAGAGTAGAAATAATATCTGCACAAAACCAAATGTTTGTTACTATAACTTCTGCATCACTAAATCCAAACAGTTTTAAAAACAGTCAACTCAATCAGACCTCACCACTTCAGGGTTGGTAGCTTCTTTGAAGCCATAGTACCACTTAAATATGATTAAGACATGAATGCAGAAATTTGGTTGGTTGGAAAGATAATTAAACTTCCACCTTGCTCAAACAGAATTACAAAAAGGCAGGATTGTGTTTTTCACAGAGATACAGTACTCTGGAATCACCAACATCAGACAGCTGTTAAAGAGCATGAGTCCTGAGATAACAAGGAATCCAGGCATCCTTTATAGTCTTCTGTTGTCCTTTCTTCCCAGTCAGAGACTTGTGGGCATGTGGGATGACACCACCTCCTGCAGCTAAAGACTGTCCTAATGCTCTGCTTCTCCTCCATGCTGTGGCTGCCTGGCCCATGCTGGATCAAGTCTGGCTACGTTCACAGCTCACTCATGCCACTTGGTGAAAGTTTACTGAAATCAGGCACCGAAAACCTCCTGCCCTATGTGATTACTATGGAGACCATGTTTAACTTGTTGCCTATCTGCTCCAAAAAGGTTAGCGATGCTTAAGATTGTCTTTTAAATTATTTTTTAACTTCAAAATTTTTATTAGGTCATGCTTTCAGGACCTAATGTTTACATTCATTATGGGAACTGGTACTGGGTACAACACATTTTAATTCTCTTTACTTCTCCTCCTCCCTGCCTTTCCTCCCTCTCTCGGCCTCTTTACTTCCTTCCCATTTGCAAAAGATCCATCTCCCAAGTCAGTGCTAAGAAAACGAATGCACCTTGAGACCAGAATGTTAAGGGAAACACATCAGACACTCAAGCTTAAATATTGCATGGTTTCTCTTGTATGAGAAATTCAGAGTACAAGCAATATCAATAAATAACTAGTGTTGTCTTAATAAATGATTATTGAATGTACCATAGAAACCTAGGTAAGGAATTCACCATAGAATAAATAGAAGAAAAACACAGACATTGAAAAAATGTCTGATGAGAACTTTGAATCTCTCCTCTGGCTCAAGGTAGTTTTCTAGATCCTTCTTTTGCTACACGGGGGTCTGTTATTTGCTTGCCATTGCTCTCACGACCACCCCATCCTCCAAATCCAGCAGATTCTCCCTATTTTTCTTAGCTATTGTCCTTTTCCTATGCATGATTATTTTAACCCTTGCTACCCCTCAAGCCAGAATTCTTTAAACCATCTTTTCAGCCTCTGACTCCATTGTTCAGGAGTGGAATATTTCTGAAAAGAATTGCCTGATGGTGTAGGACGGGCAGATCCATTAGGTGTTCATCCCACTCTGTTTCAACAGACACTTTCCTGCCTACTGATTATTATTTTTTTTTAAGCTGTGGGAAGTTATCTATTTAAATACACTTAAGCAACTGCTCCCGCCTTTCCTCAGAAGATGAGCTTATCATATGTTATATTGAAATGACAATAACATCCCAATTTATTGACTAGTTACTACATGTATTCAGTGCCACTACAAGTCCCTCAAATGGACTACCTCAGTGGTCATAGCTATTTACTATGTTAGTACTGCTATTGCCTTTATTCTATGTACAGGGAGAACTGGCCTCAGAGATATGAAATAACAGAAATGCCCAAGAGTGAAGCTGTTATTTGAATCCATGTTGACCTGACCCTCAAGTTTCAATTCTTATTTACTTTTACTGAGAATTGGACTAGATTACTCTCTCACCCCATGCCCTATTTATACACAGCTAGCAGAAAAGCCTCCTTATTTCTTCTGAGATCTTGAGCCCACATAATTGAGTGCTCTTGCTTGTTCCTCCTGTATTGGCATTCCCATCTGCTGGCCTTATGGTCCCCTTTGGAACTCTTCTCTGGCTCACACAGTTCCACGTATGCCTGGCTGTTCAGCAGGCTTCTCTCAGGAGGTTCTTACTGACTCGTCTTCTTCCATCCATCACTTAAAAGCCAGCATTTTCTCAGGTTCCAGCTTGCTCCTCCTTGTAGGCTATCACTGTCTAATGTGATCTTCTCTGTTCATTGGGTGATCTCGTGGTCTGTTTTTCAGCCTCTGAGCATATCTGGGGGCATCTGGTTTGCATTTCCAGACCCTGGAGTGTTGTAGAGCTGCTTCTAAATCAACTCAAATAAACTCAGTGCCACCTTTCCCCAAATACGCTCTTCCTCCTGTTCATTAGCCAGCTAGTGAAGCTAGCTATTACCTAAAATCCCCAATCTGGATTTTGGGTAATAGATTCCGTTCACTTTTCCAAAATAGTACAAACAATTAGTACAAATAGCTTAGTACAGCTCAGTTTCTCATTGAACTAGCACAGTACTTTCCTAAATGTACATTTGCCTTCAGTATTTTTTATCAACCCATGCCCATGGAAACATCTTAGTACACTTAATAAATACCAGCTCTATCTATCTATCTATCTATCTATCTATCTATCTATCTATCTATCTATCTATCTATCTATCTATCATCTATCCATATCTATCTATCTATCTATCTATCTATCTATTATCTATCTATCTATCTATCTATCTATCTATCTATCTATCTATCTATCATCTATTTGACACAGGGTTTCACTATGCAGCTTGGACTTGTAGAGATCCTCCTGTCTGTCTCAGTCTCCCCAGTGCTACAACATCCAGTTTCAAAGGCTGGCACAGTGTGTCTGGGGCTTGGGGTGGGCATGGCATGTGGCACCAGGGATCAAACCTGGGTCTTTGTGTTTGCCAGACAGGTGCTTAGACCTCTGAGCTGTCTCCCCATCTCTAAATACCAGTATTAGACTCACATTCAACAACTTTCTCATATTGCCCCAACCAGCTTTTCTAAGTTTATTTATTGAAAGTAATATGTGGTAATCACATACATAGAAAAAATTCTCTTATTAAAGATGTCTTATGAGTATACAACATGGAATTTCTCCTTTAATTTGTTGGTATCACAGCGGTAGATATTGGGATAACTCACTCTCCTGTTCCTAATATAGATATTCGTTTGATGAATTGATGTACTTAATTTCCTAATTCATTGAAAATTATCTATCTGTGCTCACAAGTGAGTTTGGGTTTTAGTTTTTATTTTTGCATTTCTTTATCAGGCTTAAATAGTAAAGTATTTTCATATTCGTAAAAGTAATACTTTGTTGGTGATTTCTTTTGACATGCAGAAACTTCTCAATAAGATGAGGTCCCACTTGTTGGTTCTCTGGAGTATTTCTTGTGCAGTTTGGTTTTTGTTCATGAATGCTCTACCTACCCCTATTTCTTTAAGATTTCCACCTACTTTTCTTCTAGTAGATTTAGTATTTCTGTTTCAATATTTATATTTTTAATCCATTTTTGACTTTAGTTTAGTGCATGATGATAGACCTAGTTTTAGTTTTTAGTCTAGTTTTAGTTTTTGAGATATGGAGAGATAGTTTTTCCAGCACCATTTGTTAAAGAGTTTATCTTTCTTCAAGTGAGCAAGTTTGGCCCCTTTGTTGAAGACAATATGGCTGAGCATGTTTGTAGTTTTATTTTCATCTTTTAACCTGTTCCATTGATCCTTGGATCTGGTTTTTTTTGTTTTTTTTTTTTTGCCAGTACCATACTGATTTTGTCAGTGTAGCTTTGTAGTATAATTTTAAGTCAGGGATTGTGATGTCTCCTGTCTTGCCTTTGTTTCTCATGATTGCTTTAGCTATTCTAGGTATTTTCTGGTTCCAAATAAATTTTAAGAATTTTTTTTCTAGATCTGTGAGGTATGCTAATGTATTTTGCTAGAGATTACTACATTAAATCTGCATAATAATTTCCAAAGTATGGCCATTTCCACGATGTTGGTTCTTACTGTCCAGGAGCAAGGAATATCTTTCCATTTTATGAAATCCTCTTTGATCTCTTTTTTTTTTTTAGAGTATTGTAATTTTCATTGTATAGATCTTTTACTTCCTTTGTTGGATTAATTCCTATGCATTTCATTTTTGGGGGTCCTGACAGGTGCTGTTTCTCTAATTTCTTTCTATGAGTTTGTTATATGTGTTGAAGAATGCTATTGATTTTTGGGTGTTGACTTCGTATCCTGTTATGCTACTGAATTTGTTTATTAATTCTATGAGTTTCTTAGTGGAGCTTGTGAGGTCTTCCAGGTGGAGTATCATGTCGCCTGTGAATGCTGATAGTTTAACTTCTTTACCTATTCTTATTCCTTTTATTTCTCTTGCTTGTCTAATGGCTCTAGCTAATGATTCTGAAACTGTATTGAAAAGGAGTGGTGATAGTGGAATCCTTGTCTTATACGTGATTTTAGAGTAAAAGCTTTCAATTTTTCTCCATTAGGAATGATGTTGGCTGTTGATTTGTCATAGATGGCATTTATCAGATTGGGTATTTTCCCAAAAGAACTGAAATCATTATGCCAGAGTGATGTGTGTGCACTCCTGTTTACAGCAGCACAATTTGTCACAGCCAGATCTTGGAGACAACCAACTTGCATCACTGAGGAGAGGGTGAAAAAGATGTGGTAGTTTTACACAATGGAATATTAGATATAAACAAAGACAAACTTGAAGCTCTTATAGGTAAGTGAATGAAACTAGAGGCTGTACTCATGAGTGAAATAAATCAGACCCACATGCGTAAATAACGTATCCTCTCCCTAGCCTAAGAACGGGAAAGAATAAGTAAAACTTGGAAGGTAGAATAGATAAAGTGGAAAGAAACTAAACTTAAGTATTAAACAAGGAAGAGAAGGCAAAGGAGAAAAGACAGGAAAAAAGGGGGAAATCATGCAAATATATACAGGATAACTGAGATGATTGCACTAACAATTTTCATCAGTGTTTTCAAAATGGCAGTTAATGTTTAGAATTTTCACTTTGACTAACTCTGTATACTGCTATCTGCAATCTAAGCAACTACACTGAAGATAGCACTGTGTAATACAAATACCATGGCTGAATACCTCTCATCTTGGTCTTCTAAATGTGTGCACTGTATAATGTCTTATCAGTTATTATTATGCTTTCTTTAAAATGAATTTTTAAAAAAGACAAAGCAAAAATTTAATTGGTTGCCCTATCTTGTATAACCATATCTGTTAATCTGAGCAACAGATTTGAGAATAAAAATATGTAATATAACAACTATTGTTAGTTTGCTATCTTGTTTTGAAAATCTGTAACAGGTGTATGGTTGTATGTTACCCTCTTTCTGTCTTTGTATCTGCTATCTGTCTTTGCTTTTATTTTCACTTTTCAAAATAAAATAAAATAATTAAAAAAAATAATACTGTGCTGGGCATGGTGGCACAGACCTGTAACCCCAGCAGTCGGGAGGCTGAGGCAGGAGGATTGTTGTGAGTTTGAGACCAGCTTGAGCTACAAAGTGAGCTTAAGGCCAGCCTGAGCTGCATAGTGAGACCCTGTCTCAAAAAGACAACAACAACAATAATAATAATACTATCAAGAATCTATGCATATGGACCTTAATAGGAACTAACAGACACTGTACTAAGATGTTTATAGTAAAAACTTATTTAATCTTCTCAACAATCATTATAAACCAGGTTTACCCATCACTTAGTAGGTTCAAAAGCTATAAAAGAAAGAGAATTAAAGACATGCCCAAAGTTGCCCAGCTATGACCAAACCCAGGACCTGAGTAAGGCAGAGTATTCCTGGGAGCTTGGTGGACACAGTCCTGCGGGGTGGACACAGTCAGCTCTGGGGGTTTCTTCTTTTCTGTGGCCTAAGATAATTCAAGTAACACAGGAGTTATTTGGGTTTTTTAGGGTTTAGTAAACTTTTATGCAAATTTACACAAGTATGGAGATCTTGACCTTTCTAGTCTTTTATAGTTATTGATTTGTTGAGTTTTAAGCCGGGCATGGTGGTGCATGCCTGTAATCCCAGCACTCGGGAGGCTGAGGCAGGAGGATTGTTGTGAGTTCGAGACCAGCCTGAGAGTTTTAAGTTTCACATTTATTTATTTATTTATTTATTTATTTATTTATTTATTTATTTATCTGGCACAGGGTCTTGCTACGTAGCTCAGACTCATAGTGAGCCTTCTGTCTCAGCTTCCCCAGGGTTGAGGTCATAGGTGTGCACCACAATGCACAGTTTTGGGGGCCTGCTTCACACTGGGCTGGCACAGCGTGCGGTACCAGGGATTGAACCCCAGTCCTTGTGTACTCGCCAGGCAGGCACTTAGAGCACTGAGCTACCTCTCTTGCCCTAGACATTCTTTTACTTCCTCTACATTTTCAAGTTTGTTGCCACAGACTTTTGTTTATTTACTCTGTTATCCTCTGCCTAAATTTGTTGCTAACAAGAAACCTGGTGCAGGGCCGGCCTGATAGCTCAGCAGACCAAATCTCCTGCTTTGGCAGAGCGCAGTGGCTGGGACTTGATCTGAAGCCTGCTGTGCGGGCCCCATCCCTGGGGCACACTGAGAAGGTGATTGAGATTGGGTGTGGGGGCACGTGCCAGTGATCCCAGCTCTGGGGAGGCTGAAAACAGGAGAATCATGAGTCCAATCTACATAGTGAGGCCCTGTGCATCCTGTAGACCCTGCCCCAAATTCATAAAAGAAAAAAGAAACCTTGCGCCAATCAGATTGCTGCTGCTCCCCTTTCTGTGCCTCCCTTCCTGCATTAGTTTCATATTGCTGCTGTGGGAAGTCACCATAAATTCAGTGGTTTAACACAGCACAAATGCAGAAGCCTGAAATGGGCCTCGCTGGACCGAGATCGAGGTCTTGGTTGGGTTGGGTTCTTTTTGGGTTAGAAGCCTAAGCTAAATCTGTACCTTGGCCTTGTCTAGTCCGCAAAGTGATGTGTGCACAGCCAGCAGCTGGGTTGATAAACAAGGATTTCTACTTAACCTGCTCGCTGTCCACTGGCTTATAGTCCAATGGACATGCAGTTATTTGCTTAAAGAACTCCCCTACAAATCCCACAACCTATTTCAAACACCAAATAATTGTAAATAAAATATTACCCCAAACCTTAGGTTCCTTCTTATAATGAACATCAATATCTTGAGCTCAGACTCTGTAAGAAGTAAAAATGAAAGAATCCATAGCTCTATAGATTCTCATTAGTCTTTTCTATCATTTTAATAACCATTGTCCAAACACCAGTAATGAAAGTATAAACCCTTCTCAGTGGGGAAACACCAATCTCTTATTTCCAAATCCAATTCCTCCCTGGTGAGATTTTTCTTTGCTAAAATCTAAACGGAACTGTCTTTTCCCCTTTTAAATATTTCTGAGTTGGAAAACTGGGAGGTTGAGTAGCTGCTGGAAGCCAGAGCACACAGAACCATTTCTTTATTTTTCAGTGTTTCTGTCATTTATTGAAAACAGTAACAACCATTACAAACCCCTACGGAGTGGCCACTGCATTGTGCCTATGGGCGGCTACTGGATCTGCGATGTCCCTGAAGACTCCCTGGGAAAGGCTTTGTTGTCAGCCTTGGTGCTGTTTGGAAGGAATGTGGCCTTGGAGAGGTGGGGCCTTGTGGGATCAGGTGTGTCACTGGGGAACGCACCCTTGGAGGGCTTTGGGACTGCCCACCCTGCCCTTTTCTCTGTTTGCCTCTTGTCTACCACAAAATGGCAGCTGTTTCGCCCCACTCTGCTGCTATCATGCTGTGTCTCACTGCTGGCCCATGAGCCATGGAGCCAGGAGCCATACACCCAACCTCTGAAACCATGAGCCGAAGCAAGCTTTTGCTCCCTTTAAGCTGTTTGGCTCCGATATTCTGTCACAGCGATAGAAGCAGGTTCACGCCACAGGGCTGCAGGGAAGGTGCAGGCTGGAGCTCTTCAGATGCCTGCGATCACACGTGACTCCATCCTTTGGCTTTCTCTCTCCTGTCCCTTCTACTTGGCGATGATGACTTCTTTAAGTCTCAGCCAAACAAGCAGCTCTGTCTGCCAAAGCATCGAGAGGCAATGCTCTCTGGCCTTCTTCCCTTTCCTGCCATCCAGGCTTCTTCCTTAGGAAAGACTTCCCACAATGACTCCTTGGCACCATAAGTTTCATCTTCCCAGCATGAAGCTCAAATGTAATTAAGAACGTAGGGGAAGCTACAGATACGGCACACGGCTCATTCCTTGTAGTTGCAGCTGGTGAGGCAGAGGGACCGTGAACTCTAGCTCTATGCAGCCTGGGTGATGCAGCAACTTAAGGAGACCCTGTCTCTAAAAACAAGCAAACACCCGAAGCATTGGCGATCCCCTTCCTGAACCAAGTTCTGTATGAGTGAAGGCCAGTAGCCATGATTACAGGCACCCAGCTTTACTTGCCATTAAATGCAGCTGTAGCACCTGCCTCCAACACAGATGGAGTACTGGGAGTTGGATTGAGAACATGTACTCTTTGGAGATAGCAGATGTCCTTAGTGGGCACGGAGGTGGCATTGGGAGGACATTCTGAGTCTACTCAAAAGAGGAATTAGGGCAGAATGCACACTGGAATCATGTCTGCAAGAGTTTTAGCGGTGCACGCCTGTAATCCCAGCACTCAGGAGGCTGAGGCAGGAGGATCATTGTGAGTTCCAGACCAGCCTGGGCTACAAAGTGAAAAGTGAGCTCAAGGCCAGTCTGAGCTGCCTATGAGACCTTGTCTCAAAAAGAACAGAAAATAAAAAAGAGAGAGAGAGAAGAGTTTCCAGCATCTTATAGGAGTGTTCTATGCACAAAATGTCATGCTGTCATCGTGCTGCTTTGGGCACAGGTGAATGAATCAATCTTCTTCGACTGAGTGTCTTTGTGTGTTGAAATGCTGTTAAGCACCTACCTTGTGTTGCACCCAATGACGTGCGCGGTGCAGCAGCAGCAAAGTTCCCTGTGTCTCACATTCTGGCTGGGCAGCCACAACCAAATGCTGCCGTCAGCTCTTGATTGCTCCCAAGGCCCATGTCTTAGAGGCTCAGTCCTCTTCTTGACCTGTTAGGAGGTGGTGGAGAACCTCACAAGCACCACATAGTGGGGTGTTTTAGGCCCCTGAGAGAAAGCCTTAGCATGCCCTTCATGTCCTGACCACAAGGAGAGCAGTTGGCTTTCCTGTCCTGACGTGCTGCCCTGCCACAATCCGAAAGCAATGGAACCAACTGATAATGGATTCAAACCTCCAAAACTGTGAACCTTTCTTCTTTCTAAACTTATCACCTTATGTGTTTTGTTACAGTAGTGGGATGCTGACTAGCACATCAAATAAATGAACATGTCAGATGAGGTAGCTTGACAATGAGCACTTCACAGAAACAGGATAGAGAGATATGGGACACATGCACAAAGGGAGACTTCTGGGAAGGAAACATCTGGGCTGAGGGCTGAGGAGTGAGGGGAGTTACACCAGAAAACTGGGGCAGAAGAACCCCAGGCAGAGGGAACAAGCAGCACACGAACTCCTGGGCAGAATGAGCTGGAGCTGGCTGACAGGGGGAGATGAGTGGGAGCCAGGCCCAGTGGCGTCTGCCAGGCCAGCTCTGCTTGCATTCCAGGGGCATGAGAGCCATCAGTATGCTGCCAGCAGGGAGGGCTGGTCTGGGTTGAGCCCTCATTTACATTTCAAGAGTGCCGAGCGATCTTCGGAAGCAATTTTCTCTGCTGACTTAGAAGAATTAATTAGTTAATATCTGCACGACACGCGGTGGTCTTGGAGGAACAGGAGCACAATATTATTATTTTCCCATTGAAGCTTTCTAAATGGAGGTCCGAGTACCTGGGATTCTTGCCCAAAAGAAGTTGAATGAAAAATGGCCTGCAGTCCCTTCTAAAGAAAATATCTCTTTCTCCTGCCCTGCTGGGAAATCTCACTTCCATTTTTACAAGGCCAAAGTAGAACCTGGAAACAGAGCCAGTTATGACTCTGTAATTAATTTCAGAGAAAGTCTCTAGCCTTTACTGCTTATAAAAAGATTAAAAAGTGCCTTGTGTTTAGGCAACACTTTTCTCTGGAGAGCGCATGCGCCCCCCCAACCGCAAGGAGCTTGGCTTCGTCTTGCTGGGAAAGGGGAAGGAGACCCACTCTCTTGTTATTCTTCATTATTTACAGCATGCAAGATTTCACACCTAGTGTTCCCCAGCTACTGGAATCTAGTTGCCAGAAGTTCTATCCTCTCTTCCTTCTCGGCTCCTCACTCTTCAGTCCACTTCCTGGCTTTTGAGAATTTTAATATTGGCCTATGGTCCCCACCCACTTAACCTCTCTTCCTGTTTTTCCCTGGTAGCAGTCGGTGTTGACTGTGCCCTCGCCCTACACCGCCCGCTCTACACAAATCACCTCACTTAACTGAAGATGCCCTGAGGTGATCCCACAGCCATCACCAGTGTCTCAGATGAGAAAACAAAGGCTCCTGGGAGCCAAGTAACTCCTGAGGTGGTGAGACAGTGCTGTTTGTAGGAGGCAGGGCTGGGACTCGCACCTGTGTGACTGGCTGCGGGGGACACACTGACCTGCCCCATCTACTGCCTCCTTTGAATTAAAACTCTAAGAATAACGTGGACATCTTTGCTGAATCTTTGTGCAGAGCCACATTCAGGATGCTGAAGGCACACACTTTCTTTATTATTTATTTATGTTTTGGGCAGCAGTAGTATATTTTCTTCTTCTCTTCAGTGTTAACTGGAGGGGGTGGGAGGTGGGTGGGCGCGAAGCGGAGAGAAATGCCTTCTACAGATCGTCTGCTAAACCTTGTGAAGCTGTAGCTGCCTCTCGGTGCCAGACGCGGGTGCTGCTGACTTAATGGCTCTGAAAGATGACAAGGCTTAAAAAATCGACTGTCACTGCAGAGCCTGGAAACAGATTGAAATAGAGAGCTTGAGTCATCTGTTAAAGATGCTTCTCTGGGCCCCTGTCATGCAATGCCCAGAGAAAGCCTGGAACATGCTAAAAAAAAATAATGTTGCTTCCGTTCTGATGCCTGTGCCCTGCATGCAGGCACGCTGCTATTTGGCGAACACTCCAGGCAGAGCTGAGATACAGAAAAGGCCTCTGCTTCCGCGATTAGTAGATATCGAGGCTTCCCATAGAGCTTGTGGCGAGGGCTGGGGATGTGCGCTGCGCCCTGTGCACTTGCTCAGTTCCACTCTGCTTCAGACAACCCTGCAGGCTCAGCAGGCCCTAGAAATGGGTGCCCCAAGTGTCCTCCCAGTGTGTGTGCATCTGTACCCACGGTGCACCCACACTCAGCCTGCCACCACACAGACTAATCTAAGCTTCACACCAAGCTCTGTTCGTGGATCACCTTCACGCTGCAGAAATTATTAGGAGCTCTGACTTGATAGCAGAGGAGCTCTTACCAGGGAGCCTGGGCCTAAGTTGGCTTGTGCAAGCTGAAGAGCGCATGGCCACAGCCAATCAGGGTGCCAGCAGAGGCCAGTGCGGCTCAGATGGGCCACTTGGGCTCCTTAAGAATTACTGTGTGAGGCAAGCATTGCGTACCTTGCTGTGGGGAAGGGTGCTTTGGAAGGCAGAGGTGGGTTTGCAGGTATGGAGGGAGCAGAGCTGGAGAGCAAGGAAACTGATGATGCAGCCGACCAACCAGTTTCGAATCTGGTTCCACTGATCAGCAGCTGTGTGATCTTGTACAAATCACCTAACTTCCGGGTGGCTTGGCTTCCCCAACTTTAAATTACCAATAGTAATAACGATGTCTAACTTTTAGGTTATAAGTACAATTGGATGATGAGAGGAGTAGGTATCTGACATTCTGTTGATGGTCAGGGAATTTTAGCTTAAAAGAACCAGGAAGATGATTCAGGGTCTTACCTTCAGCCTGGGAGCATGGTGAAAGTCACACAGAGGCTGCTGGGTGACGGAACAGGAAATCGCAGGAGATCCCATAGCCAGGGAAAATCAGAGCCATGGCCTTAGATGATGCTTCCTGAGTTGCTGTTATCGTCTTGATGAGTGGTGTGGATAAGCAGGAAAATATAATATGCAATACTGGAAGATGGAAAATTTCACGTATGCAAAATGTTTTTTAGTTTACACCCATTTCATAAGGTTTTTTAGTTTACACACAATTTAGGAATGCTTTGCGTGTTCCACAGGGAGAGATGGAAGTAAGCTAAATGGGGTGAGAGGGCAGTTCTTGCCTGGGGAGATACCTGAGGAATCGTAGGAGGTGAGGAGAAAGCCCTCTCCAGAGAGCATCTTTTTGTAATTCTACAGTAAGTTTTACCAAGAACAAAGCCAGAGCTCACCCTCAGGAGCAGAGGGCCTTGGATTAAGCCATGTGGTCACCGCTCCTGGATAACCTGGTGACAAGCCTTTGCCCCTACGAACGGCAGTACTGAGAGTGCCACAGACCTACTAGGGGTATATGGACTTGACTATTTCAACTTGCGTGAGGATCTGGAGTGAAATTCAGGACGGGCTCACACAGAGAACGCAGAGTGAGGTGACCCCGAAGTTTGGGGCCAGGAGTGAGAAGCAAGTCGGAGTCCTGGTTGGGAGTTTGAGGGGTCACCTTGGGCACAGCTCGGCGCCAGTCTGCCCTCCCTCTACTGGGATGGAAGTTGGCCTGCGGAGGCCACGCACAAGGCGTGTAGCCTCGTCTCGCTGTGTCCCCAGTGCAAGTCTGGACCACCCTGGAGGACACCTGGTGGGCAGAGTAGTCACGTTCCACGGGAGAAGATCGCCTTCAGCCGCCCTCGAGAAACGTCTGTCTCCGCCCTAATCTGCGAACACTGAGTCCTTGTGGCAAAGTAGGAGTTAACCGGAACACTTCACCTACAGAAGCGGCAGTAGTGTAGCGAAGTCTAGCGTGCCAGTCGTTCATAGGCGGAAGGATAAAGCAGGCAGCAGCACCCGGTAGGTACCTTGGAGGGTGGAATTACTGGTGCCAGGTTTCAATCCCAACAGCATGGAATTTGGAAAAATACATAGAAAAAAGACACACAAATATATAGTTGAATATTTATCTATGTGTTTATGCATGGATTTAGTACAGGGTCTGCAGGGTCTCACTACACAGATCGGACTCATGGTGATCCTCCTGCTTTCAGCTTCTCAAGCGCTGGGATTACAGGTGCACGCCACCATGCCCAGTCTCAGTCACCGTCTCAGCGTGCCCAGGGCGGGGCGGCACGGCACGGCACGCCTTAGTCTCCTGCACTATCTGGCTGGCCCTATGGTTAAATATCTTGATCAGCACATTTTTAGATTCTGTTGAAGCTTCTGGAATCCTGATGGGGAGTGGTTAAGCCTTAGACCCTCGTGAATAAAGTCTTAATCAGAAACTTTAACAAGGGCATTGGACATAGGCATAATTTGTTTCAACCTACAGTAAAGCACGAGTTAAAATCAACCATGATACCAACTTTAAACAATAAAATTAAGGGTAAAGAATACTTAGGTAGTACAACAGACTCCGGGTGGACTATCTAAAAGCACAACCTCCGGTAGTATTTTCTGAGCACCACATACTGTATGAGCTTCGTGCATGTTTTAATCCTTTCAACAATATGGGTATTGTCCCCCGTGGGAGACACAAAGGGACAGCAGTTGGGAAGCCGCAGATCCAGAATTGCAAACAAGAATGGGGACTGAGTATGTCATCCTAGCCTTTCCTATTTCTTTTACAGAAACTAAAATCAGAACTGTAGATGTAAATCATTCATACTTGTTGTTTTCAGTTATTCCCCCACTTGGAGTGAAATGTGTGTAGCTCTTATTCCTCAGTGGGAACTATATAATTCTAAATAAATCTTTTTGTGGCTTGTGTAAAATTATGGGCTGAAAAATCCCTCCAGGTGCAGTAACCAAGTGGAAGTCTTGCCAGGGTGGCGTCTGTCCCCCTTGGAAGTGAAACTTCTGCTGCTCAGGACATATATCTATACAGCCTACCACACCGAGGCATCCAGGTCTCTTGGGGAGTCTGATTAATTTGTCCAAAGCCACACTGAAACTTTCTCTGAGCATTCTTGTTCAATTGGTGGCACTGTTGTCCTGTCCTGTTACACAGGCTATAAACCTGTGATTCTGGATTTGAACATGAATCCCTACCGTCATGTTCAAATGGCTGTTGTTAGGTTCTATTTATTACGACGATGATGATGATGACGCAATACTGAAGATCCAATGCAGAGTGTTTTATCACTGAGCTACATCTCCAGCCCTTTCCCTAATTTTTATTTATTTATATATTTATTTACTTGGTATAGGGTCTCACTGTGCAGCTCAGACTCCTAGTGATCTTCCTGTCTCAGCCTCCCTGTCCCTGGGAATACAGGCATGTGCCACCAGGCCTGGCTTTGGTGGCCCGTTTGGCACACCTGGGACAAGGCTGGCAAGGCATGTGGTACTGTGGATCGAATCCAGGCAGGCGCTTACGCTGCTGACCTATTTCCCCAGTCCCCAGACCTTTTCATTTTTTATTTTGAAACAAGGGCTTGCTATGTTCCCCACACTGGCCTCAAGTCGATCCTGCAGCCTCCGTCTCCTAAGGATCTGGAATTATAGGTGTGCAGCTCCACACCGGCATCAAGCGCACATTCACAGAGCCCTCGGGCTGGATCCACCCCTACAGCCCCCATTCCCGCTCAGGCACTCTAGGATTTTCTCACAACCTTTGTAGCAGCTATTTCCTACTCTAGTGACCTTACTTGTTTTTTTTTTTTTTTTTTTTTTTTTTTTTTTTTTTTTTTTTTTTTTTTTTTTTTTTTTTTTTTTTTTTTTTTTTTTTTTTTTTTTTTTTTTTTTTTTGCTATTTTGTTTTTAATGTTTCCTTTATTGTTATTTTAAAATTTCACCTTCTTCTTCTGACAAACTTTTGTCTCTGTTACTTTTTATAAAAAGTTAGGACACATAAATCTCAATTTTAATTCTGTTAACAGGCACCTTAATGATTTTTTAAAAAGTTCCCAAGTCTATATTAAGCTATCAAAATCAATTTCAGAGGTATAATTTTGGGGTATCCTTTCTGTGGGAGATGAAAAATTCCACTATGGGACTTTCCCCAGTGTTTGTGAATTTAATTTCATTAGTTTGAAATTACACACACACACACACACACACACACACTTTTGGAAAGGCAATGAACCTTATATCCATCATAAAAAATATTGTGCCTGCAAGATAGCTCAGTGGACTAAGTCCCTGCTTAGGCAAGCATAGGGTCCAGGGTTCCATCCCCGGCACCACCTGCTGTGCCAGCTCTGCCCCCAGGCACCCTGAGCCAGCAACTGAATCAGGGTGTGGTGATGCATGCCTGTAATCCTGTCACTGGGGAGGCTGCAAATAGAGGATCCCGATGAGTCGGAGCTGTGTAGTGGACCCTGTAAGAAATACATAAAAAATAAAATAAAATAATAAAACAATATTGTAAAGCTATCGTCCTCATTCTATTCCAGCACATTGGGCTAACATTCTTGCTAGCCACTGCTTCCTCAAGCCTGTCTCTTCATCTTTGATTTCTCTTCTGTTTATCGTTGCAAGTCTCCCAGCACTTGCTCGTGCCTGTTGTAAAGCTCAGGCTTTTACTTTCTCACACTGGGCTCCCTCTGTCTCTTTACCTCTGTCTCTGTCTCTGTCTCTCTGTCTCTTTCTCTGTCTCTCTGTCTCTCTCTCTGTAGTGTTGCAGGATACAAATCTGAAGTCAATATGATTCCTCCTTGAATATTTATAGGAATGTGTTTCACCCCAGTACTTCTGTGAGAGTTTTGTTAGCCTAAACAATAGGCCAATTTTTATTTCAAAATTTTGTCCATTTTTAGATTAAAAATTTTCTGCTTTTATGCAAGAGAGGTGGTGCAGCGGATTGAACCCCAGACCCTGTGTTTGCCCCTTTTGATATTTCTTTTTTTTATATAATTTAGTCCAGGATCTCATTACACAGATCGGACTCTTAGTGATTCTCCAGTTTTCAGCCTCTCAAGCGCTGGTGGTGCCACCATGCCAGGTTCAGTTGCTGTCTCAGCACGCCCCAGGGCGTGGCAGGCAAGGCACACGGGGGAGTGAGCCCTGGTCCCTGCGCTCCTCTGATCCGTCCACTATCTGTTTTCCTTCATGATTGCTATCATTTTCTCTGATCTGGGTGGGAGCAGGGTGTGCATTTCCTGGGGTTTATCTTCCACTTCTTCGGTTCTGGCTTCTGTGTGGTCCTTCATCCTCTGTGCTACCTCCAAAGGGGCTTCTAATTTGATTACTGTCCTTTATCTTCAGACAATTCTTTCCAATCTACAATTAATTTCTCACTATGACTGCTTGTTCCAGTTTCACAGATGACTTACTGGAGCTTGTCGAGATCATAGCTGTAATATTTATCAGATGCTTTTCTCTCTCTTTTTGCCCTTTCACCTTCATCTTCCTCTTCTTCCTCCTCTTTCTTCTTTTTGATTGGGCAGCAAATTAATTTATCTTGACTCTGCAGAGAGGTTGCCCGCCTCTGAGCTGCGTGGCATGCTTCTCACGCTTCCCGCCACTGCTCATGCCTGCCCAGGTCCCTATAACTGGATCTGCAGTTCCAAGCTCAAGGGGAAAGGGAGCCAGGACCTGAGTGCATCAGTGTACACTTGGAGGATGCAGAAACCCCTGTGTGGGTGGGTCTGGGGGCCGGGGAGAAGAGCAGTGAGGACAAAGCAAAGAATCCTCTGGGTGGGCTCTGAGGGCACCTCATCACAGTCCCGAGGACAAGACCCAAGGCTTCTCTCTGCCATGCTATGACCCACAGTTGCCACATGGAGGACCCAGGGGGCAAGGGAAGGTGGACATTCTCTCAACAATATGAAAAGATCTCTGTTAGGCTTTTCAGAGGTGCAGTAAAGAGATAGGAGAGATAAAGGAGGCCTTCATGACTCTAATGACAAGGAAGATGGGGTGACACAAAGAAAGCTGACACTTTTTGTGGACTTTTGCTAAGGGTGGAGTTTGAGGTTTTAATTACATGTAAGGGGCTGCTGGAGGTCTCTCCTGTGCGCGCAGGACAGGTACCCAGTACTGCGGGGGGGGGGGAGGAAGTGGACAAGGTCGTTGGCCAGATGAGCTCTTGTTTTAATGGCTTCAGCTATGTTAGATGACCACCGTAGTCATTTAACAATTCATTCTGGGACCAGAACCTGTCCATCTCACTGCACCTGGATGTGCAAAAGAAAGCTTCAACTCTGTCTGTCATCATCTGAAGTCTGGTGTGGCTAAGAAGTGCTTTGCTTGGCTTTCAAAATCCACCCTTCTCTCTGTGTTCTGTAGTGTAGGTTAAATCATCAGCCCTTTAATTATACTTCGGATATATATATATATAATGACTATATGATTCCACTGTTCTGGGCACTTCAACTGAGTGCTTCAAATTTTTAGCAGCAAAGCTAAGTCTTTGCTTTCATGGAGATTCAGTTTTTAGAGTTGCAGCCAGATATTCATCTAAGAATCACTCAACTAAAGGTGAATTGCAGAGTAATGGGACGTGCAGGAGGTCTATGGAAGGTGGCTTCGGGAGTGCAGCTCTCCATGTGAGGATTGTGTGGCCTTTGAGGGGGAAGGGATCCCGACAGGCAGAGGACCTGTGTGCTCTGGAGATCCCAGGGTGGCCAAAAGGCTTTCGTATTTTCTGGTACTGGGTATTAAATCCAAGGTCTTCTCACTGAGCTACACCTCAGACTCTTTCTTATTATTTGTTTTGAGACAAACTCTTGCCAGGTTGCCCGGGGCAGCAGTCCTCACTTAGAAGGCTGGGCGTAGGCAGACCTAGCACACCTGGCTCCAGAAGGGTATTCTTTAGAAGGGAGGGGTTGGAAGGAAGTGCTGACTCATTCCTTGTCTGCCTTTTGGACAAAGTTAACTTTGTCTTTTTTTTTTGTCTTTTTTTTTTTTTTTTTTTTTTTGAGACAGGGTCTCACTGTGCAGTTCAGGCTGGCCTTAAGCTCACTTTGTAGCTCAGGCTGGTCTCGAACTCACAACAATCCTCCTGCCTCAGCCTCCCTAGTGCTGGGATTACAGGCATGCGCCACCACGCCCGGCTAGACAAAGTTAACTTTGGAAGCAGAGAATCTTCTGGCTCGGGGTGAGGGTGATAGAAGGAAGAGAGAGGGAAGAGCCGTCAGGCTCTGAGAATGATGCTAACTGTGGTGGATGGTGGAGGGAATGTGACATTTTAACTGTTCTTTGTGAAAACCAGTGACTCCTGTAGATGGCTTGTCCAAGTACATGAGATGGATTGGAAAAGGTGGTTACTCACTCGGATGTACTGAATTGCCTCTTCTTCATAGAGTGTGAGAGGCTGGTGTCCTTGGTTAGATTCTGGGGTTGAGCCCATGGCATTGATCACAGCCCAAGGGGAGCCATGTGACAGGCCCTTTTGGTGCTTTCGGAGGCCTCCAGCACAGGGATGGGCCCTAGTCTCTCATCTTGCTTGCACCTGGACTTAGGGAACACTGGGGGGGGGGGGCGGAGGGCAGCGAGGGCTGCTACCGGGCTCTTTCCATCACTCCCCAGCCTCTCCTTGAAGGGTGGACTTGTATCAGATCCCGGCCACACAGAGCCCAGCAGAATTCCTTAGAATGCCCATCATGCCAGCTGCACCTGGTATGTCTTCCATGAACCTCTGTTGAGGGGACAGCAAGGCGGCTGTGCCCACTCTTCAAGCTCTGTGGACAGAAATGTGCACGTCTGAAGCTTGGAGTCGGCTTCTAAGCAGCCTTTCCTAAGAGGGAGACCAATGTACACTGTTCAAGACAAAACATTACTGCGCCTGGGGCCGGGGAGATGGCTCAGTGGCATAAGCGGCTTCCCTGCCAAGGGCCTGAGTTCAATCCCTGATTCTGCAAAAAACAAACAAACAAACAAACAAACAAACAAAAAACAAAGAAACAAAAAAACACAGAACATTACAGTGCCCGTTGCAGTCCTTTTCTGGCTATTTTTGAATGTCTGCTACCTTTTTTAAAAATGAAAATACTACATCGTAGGTTCACACTTCATTTTGCGAGCTTGCTTATGAATGGCATTTCTGTTTTCATCAATGCCTGTTCAGGTGACGAAGGGTTAATCTACAGTGCCCTGATGTCCCTGCAAGCAAGATAGAACTAATTACTCTGGCTTTGGGAGCTTGCTAGGCTCATTTCAAGGTAGATGGGAAAGGATGTTTGAAAAGGTATTCATCACTGGGCGGCCTTTTCAGAGGTGAGGAGGGGCCTTTATTTCTTCAGGACTAATTGGTTGCTTGTGTGCAATGAAAAAAATATAGCTCATTGAATCTGTTCTGGTGTAGATTTAAATTTTTTTTTATCCTGTAGCCAAGACTTGCCATCCCTTGAAAATTCAATAAATTAATAGATTTAGAATATTCAATAAATTGAAATGTAATAAAATAATAAGTCATTGTAGGTGAAAAGAATTTTTAAAACTCGAGGTCACTATGACTAGCTATAAAATCAGGCAGGTGACAGAGTGAAGCCAGCAAAGTCAGGGGGGCAACAGGGAGGAAAAGAGCAAAGCCGCCTTCCTGCCCTGGGGCTGCTGCTTCCCAGCGGATGCTGTGTTTTCCTTAGGCAATCTGGGCCTAATATTACTCTACCTTCCAGTTTTGTCAAAAGAAGCTGAAAGCCTGGATATTGGCTACAGCCTTATTCCTTAAGGTTTTCTAAAGGAGCAAAATTAATAGAAAATATGCGGATGCTGTGGAAGGCGATTTACTAGGTAGGCTTACAGGATCAGAGTGGGCCAGTTCATAATGGCTGCGGAGGACCAGAAGTGAAGACTCTGCAGCAGCCACCTCCACGCTGAGCAGCCAGAGGAGCTAGCAGATCCTTACTCCAAGACAAGGAAGCTGCACAACAAGAGATTAAGATGACAGCATCAGTCCAGGTTCTGAGCTCTGCAGCTTCCTATAGGTTGCTAGTGGGAGCCCGCAGGCAGAGGCTGAAGCTCTAGAGTAGAGAGCAATGCCTAGAGCCGCTCCAAGTTAGGGGCATGGCTTGTGTCTGCTTGTGTGGAGTCCAGGTGTGAACCTCCGGTTAGTACCACGCATATTGGAGGCAGATCTTCCCCAGTCAGACTGCTGGCTGAAAAGTCAGTCACCTGCAGATACCCACAGTGTGTTCACTAATCCGCTAGGCAACTTGTTACCCAAGGAAGCTGATATACCGTTATTCATGATCACAGCAGTGAAATTCAAAATGATATTCACATCAAAGGAGACACCAGAGTTATGGCTCACCAGCCCTGGATCTAGATTGTGCAGTGAGGAAGTTATTTTATTGCAGAGGTTGGGGGTGCTGACAAAGGGGAAAACTTAACAATTAAGTTCTTCAGACTTCAAGGTATTATACTTTGCTCCTAAAAGACTCTATGAACAAATATGAAAACAATCCATATCCGCCCCAGCAGCCCAGTATAAGAACGGTCACCAGGGAAACCAGTGAATGAGCCAACAGGATTGACAGCTCCAGCCTATCACTACCAGCTGAACATGGCACTCCATGGAAGCTGTCACATACATCTGGGTAGGTTACGACCCTTTTTGGCACCAGGATTGGCTTTGTGGAAGACAATTCTTCCATGGACCAGGTGGTGGGTGATTTGGGGATGATTTGAGCACATTGCATTTATGTGCACTTTATTTTTATAATAATATAGAATTAAGTAATTATGCAACTCACCATGATGGAAAACCAGTGGGAGCCTTGAGTTTATTTTCCTGCAACTAAACATTACCATCTGGGGGTGATGGGAGACAATGAGAGCCAAAGTGTGTTTGGTTCTGTCCTGTCTGCCTTAACCTAGGGCGGCTGCTGTCACTGCACAAAATCTTGCTTTGCAAAGATAGGATGTTGGAAATTAAACAGGGCTTTCAGTGTCTTTATGGCAATCTCAGGATATGCTGCCTTGACTTTGAACTGGAACACATGGAGATCTGAAGTTACCTCTGGAAATCTTTTAAGGCCTCCATAACTTGAGTCTCAAACAGCTGATCCTCTTCTAGCACAAAGTTGACCTACCTGTCTTACTCATAAATGAGTCATTGGTAGGTTTCTTGCTTGTTCAGGGGTCTTTTGTAGTTGAGAAGTCATGCTCAAACTCTTTTTGAAGCTGAGAAGGATTCATGCACCAGGTGGGACAAAGAAGCTCTGGTTCAGTCTCTTACAAAGTCTCTACGGATGTTTGGAATATATAAAAAAAATACTGGTGTTCATCCATTGCCTGCATAATTCCAGTATGGCTTGGAATGCAGCCGCTTTATCTACTGACTTGAGCACAGGCTTTATTTTCTCCTGAAGTGACACACTGAGTTTGTTGAACAGCATGAATATAAAAGCAAGCTTCCTGCTCCATTCTCTGTTACTGAACTATTCTGCCACTGGTGACTATTTTTCTAAAAGAAATCTCTGGAGAAGTTTTCATAGCTCTAAAACTCTGTCCAGTCATTTTTCTTTAGAAATCCATTTCACTTCTGACAATACATGATCATGAATTAAGGGCATGTACTGCGGCTGATAATTTTAATCACATCCTACAGAACTAAGGTCCAGTGACTGTTTTGGCTAGCCATCATTTCTCCATAGATGATACAGTACGTAGATTTACATGCAGAAGCCACTCCTTTGAACCAAAAAAGTGAAACCAGAAAGCCACCCAGTCAAGGCAGATATTCCATCTACACATCTTCTGGCCTAAAATGATGGCTTCAGTTTTCCTGATATGCGACTGCTCAAAGACTTGAAGAGCTCTGCAGCTGTAACATTGGTTGGCAACAAAAGAGCACGTGCCATGTCCCTATGAACACATGCCCAAAAAGCATACCACACAGACAAGTACTACTGCCTTTTGTCAATATCAGCAGACTTGATATTGACAGTCTGAGTCTCATACCACAGTGACTTATTAATCTTCTCTAACAATTCTGCCTCATTACTCTCTGTCTTATCAGCTCATCAGATTGTGGTGGCCAAAAGACCAGCACATACCACCTTCTGAATTGAAGCTGCTCCTAAAAGTTCCCAACAAATGTCCCCAGCAAGTCTTCACCAATAGTGAAGGGCTTCTAAGTTTTAGCAATGTAGTTAGCGACCACAAATGATGCTCTCGGTCCAGGGAAGAGGCAGCCTTCAACCATGGCTTCTGTTCTTCATGTTCCTGGTTTTTTTCCTTTTGGAAAAACTCCAAAAGTTCATCTTTGCATGCAGGATGCAGGTCTTCTCCATCTGATGAAGTGTCGGAAGGTCCTGTAGGTTTACTGGGCAGTCAGAGTAACTACGTATTACAGAGAGTGAGCTTGAAGAGCGTGGAGCATCTGGGGCAATGAGCTGCGACCTCTGTCGGGCTCTTGGTGAATTCTTTGAAGTGAAGCATTCCTTTGGATGGCAGTCTTAGAATCTTCTGCTGTCCAGTCATCTAGTCCCCCATTTCAAGGGTGCTCTCCAGCAACATTCAAAAAAACTCACGTTGGCCAGGGCTAGCCTACAGTTTTCCAAAAAAGGTGACCGAGAGGAATGAATAGTGCGGGAAAGAGGCATAGATGGAATTAAATTTAAAAAACAGATGAGCCAAATGAGGACTAAAGTAAGTGTCAGATTCTGACTTAAAGCCTGCCTCCACATTCAGCGTGGTTCTCACTCACTTGTGGAGTCTAATACGATTCTGGACGCAACCGATCACAGTCTCTGCACAGTCAGATCTCTCCGCCTTATTAATCTGCATTTGCATCCAAGCCCCGCTAGCATCACCCTCTCATCTCCACCTCCGATCCAGCAATTGGATTCTCACAAGAAGCATGCAACCTAGGCTTCTTGCATGTGCCTTTCACAGCAGGGTTCTTGCTCCTATGAAAATCCAGTGTCACCATGGATCTCATAGAAGGCAGTGCCCAGGTGGTGAGGGGAACCCTGGGGAGTAAATACACACAAAATTTATTTACTTACACACTGCTCACCTTCCCACAGTGCAGCTCAGTTCCTGACAGGCCACAGATTGGCATTAGTCCACGGCCCCCAGGTTGTTGTAGGCTGTGTACTATTGAACAGGAGAAGTCTAATTCACATTGTAGACTATGTTAATGGAATCCCTGGTGGTGTTCATTGGAATCACACAAAACTTGGCAGAGAGTAGAGGTCCTATAGTCAAGAATGAATAGTAATATACGCATTTGGATGGGAGTTTAGTATACCTGAAAATGTTTACAATTAACTTTTCTACTCCAGTAAAGGAGATTTTACCTTGTTTATCTTATTTCCACTGATTAGCACAGAGTAGATTCATATTTTTTCCATAAAATATCTAGCAGGCAAGTTATACTTTTGGGGACTGGTAGAAAAGTAGGTTTGTAGGCAAAGATTCATGAATAGTGAGTAAATGGATTGCTGGGTGGACATAGATGACAGGGACCCAGGTGGCAGAGGAAGATAAAATGAATTCATGAAAAAGACCAAGGAGTGCTTCAGTCCGCTTTCTGTTGCTATAACAGAATGCCTGAGACTGACCGACTGACTTGTAGAGAACAGTGGTTTATATTGGTGATAGTTCTCAGCTTTTGGTGAGTTGCTTGTGTCATTTTGTAATCTAGTAAAAGAGAAAACAAATGCTTGCAAAAAAAGACCAGCCATAGAGACTAGGCTTGCCCTGTGACAGCTTGCTCTTCAGTCAATGAATCCACAATTGGAGAAATAGCCCACGACTGTGACAAAACCCTTAACCCTCTCTCTGGAGGACCTAGTCACACCTCTAACAGGTTCTGTCATTTATGAACACTGTTAATTTGTGAACCAGGCCTCAATGAGTTTTGGAGGGGACAGACCACATAGAAACATAGCACAAAGGTGTACAACCAGAGAGACATGGTCACAAAGACAAGGATAGAGGGCCAGCCAAATAGCTCAGTGGATTAATGTGCCTGTAAGCAGTTGCTGGGCCTGGGGGTTGGTCCCTGGGCCTGCTGTTCTGGCCCTGCCCCTGGGGCATGCTGAGACACAATTGAGACTGGGTGTGGTGGTGAAGGCCTACGATCCCAGCTCTTGGGAGGCTGTAAACAGGCAGATCACTACAAGTCCAATCTAGTAGTGAGACCCTGAACACCCTGTAGATCCTTCCCTAAAATACAAAAAAGAAAAAGAAAAGGACCAGGACACACCACTGCATCCCAACACACAATGAATATGCTGGGTAAATATCTGATAAATAAATGAATGGACACATGGGTAAGGGGAATTGGGTAGTGCTGAGGCTTTCAGAGATCATCTAAACCAAAGATTGCAAGGAGGTCGTTGGGCCAAAGAGAGGTCATTGGAATTGTTGGTTGCTCAGCCAAGAGCAGTAGCAGTCAATAGATTTAATGTGAATGCAACCAATACAGAGAACTAGCTCAGCTTCTTCAGCTCCATCTCCCTCTCCCTCTCCGTCTTCTTCCCCTTCCCCTTCCCCTTCTCCCAGAAAGCTGTCTTTGACTGCTCCATCCTCTCCCCTGAGGTGAGGCTCTTCTATGGTCTGCCATAATACCCTATATTAAAAAACTAATGAAATTGTTTTTATTAAACTAATGAAATAAATTTTCATGTGTATTCAGAGCCTTTACACTGAGATACATCTCCTTGTTTAAAAAAAAAATAAAACAAATTTGAACAGGGTTTTGCTAAACTGCACAGATGGTACGTGAACTTGGAATCTTCTTGCTTCAGCCTCCCAAAGTAATAATGAAATACTTTTTCATCTCAGTGTTACACATATCTGCATGTCCCAGTGTTAGGTCTGAGAAGCCCACTGCATGAAGAAAGACTCCAAGAGACATCCTCTCATGTAAAAGCAAAGGGCTTTTATTTTCCATGCATGCATGGGGCTCACTGAACGCGGAGGAACAGAGAGCCCCGAGCTGACTGTGGGCTGGGTTTTAAGCCGGAAGACAAAGGGAGGAGGGGTCTTGTAAGCGCAGTTACAGAAGCGAATGGCATTGGTTAGTTTAGGTTGACCTTTAAAATAATTGGTGGGTTTGAGAATATATGGCTTTTTAGTGAAATAAGAGGGACAGACAAAAGGACAACTATGAGTTAACTCTGGTTTTGACTGTTTTTAAGACTGGCTGGGTCACAATGGCCTGTCTTAGGAGAGTGTTCCCAGGCTAGAGATTAAATGTTTTTCTAAGCTAGGCCCCAGCTGCGGTTTGTGTGTCCTCTTTGTTTTGGGAATATAGGTGATTTAAGCTCTATGGCCATAAGCAGACATAACATCAGGCAGTATCTGTACAAGCTGACATGGTTTGTTGATGCACTAAGGCGGCGCATACAGAACAGGATGGCGGCGCAACCTCATGTATGCTTTTAGAAATTATTTGGGCTTTACACCAGTAGCTTCACAAAGGACAGCGGTTTAGGTAGAGGTGCAGTGTAAGGTGTTAACAAAAAAATTTTGAAAAGTGGTAGCTAAAGAAGTAAAGTAGTTTGCACACCGCATAATAAATACAATATTGAGACATCCACAAACCTATGTGGGTGTATAGTGCAGGGGAAAGAGATTATTCTGGGGAGAGGCATTATTAGTCTCGCAAGGAGACTGTCAGCCTTAATGCTAGGCAGAGCTGTAGGAACAAAACACTCATCTTGGACTTTTTATGATGCCACAAAAGGGGCAATTTTTCTGCTTTTCTTAAGGTGTAAGAACTAGGAGCTTTGATAGTGGCAAGAGCCCTAACGAAGTCAAAGTAAAAACAATGGAGGAGCTTTGGTCACGTGACTCCCAATGACTTGCAATCGGAGGGCGGGGCTCCAGCCACACACTGACACGCTGATCAAATGTGGAAAAATGTTCACGGCACATTGCTGAGTGAAAAGCAGACTACAAAATGATGTGCACTCTATTTACTTCTTAGGGAAAAAAATGTGTTTTCTTTCTTTAAAAAAGGAGTCCTTGGAAGTAAACAGGTGCGCAGGACGCGGAAGGCCGCGCGGGCGCTCGCTAGCGTGCCCACCGGGCTCTTCTGACTCTCGGTGCGAGTCCTCCCCCAACCCCACCCCGGAGTTCTGCAGTAAGAATTATTGCCAGGAGGAACAACAAGGAAAAACAATAAAAATAATTCAACATGAACACTCACACTATGAAATCTGAATAACATGCTTAATAACATGGAGAATGATGCTATTTGCTAAGTGAAGAGGTAAACTGTAAAATTTGTTGCACGTGGAGGCGTAAGTGACACTGTCCACAGCGGTGCGTGGGGCTGCTCGCTCCACTGCTCAGGGACAAAAGATCGTTATTACCTCTTGTGGGGGATTCTTATGTTCTTCTCTTCTTTATTTTCTGTTTTAGCAACTATAATTGATGTTGTCATAAAAATTTAAATTTAATAAAAATTTTTGTTATAATATCAGTGTTAATTGGTTATTACAATGATTGATAAACACGAATTCCTACGAGGCTGTCAGAAAAACTAGAGATGGGAAACCCTGTCTGAAAACATTCTGTAAGGTTTTACAGCTTTGAATTTTCCTGTCTGACATCTTTTTGCTTTCTGACTAGTGCTATTTTTATGTGGCAATTACAAGAAAAAAAAAGTATTGGGGAAAAAATACTGCTGTGATCACTCCTCTGTTTAACGTCTCTCCAAACCTCCCCATTACTTCTGAGCAAAGCCTGGACCCCCTGAGCACCTTTCGGGGAGGCCTTCGATGATCAGGCTGTGGCTTCAAGTCTTCCTGCCTCTGCCTTCTTGTCCGAGTGCATGTAGGTCCCCACCACTCTCTCCAGAGACCCTGGACTTGTACACATGCTGTCGTTTTCTGACACATCCTTTTCTTCCTCCCTCCCCAAGTAAACACCACTTTCTTTGAAGCCCCTCTGCTTGTCTGCCAAGTCGTTCTTATGAATTCTTTCAGCTCATCGAAAACTGCTTATTAGTGCATCCACGACACCACTGTCCTTCCTTGTTCAGCGATCCACCTTGCCCATTTCACTTACTATGGCACCCCTGTTTCTCAGCACAGGGCCTACCATGCGCAGGTATCCATAAAGGTTTTTAGAATGAGTGCACAAATGAATGTATTCATATCATCAGGGACAGCCAAGAAAGGCAAGGCACGTTCTTCCAGAAGCCTTCAGGGGTGGAGTACATGGGATCATGGCAAAGGTTCCAGTCCTCTAAAGTCTGATTAGAAGAAAAGCCAGGGGCACCAGCTTGAGCTGATGTCTTAGTCGATTTCACATTGCTGTAACAGAGTGTCACAGACTGGGCCATTTGTAAAGAAAATAAAGGTACTCATAGCCCTTGAGGCTGGAGAGTCCCAGTTGAGGAGTCCCAGTTAAGTGTCTACAGGGGTCTCCTTGCTTTGTCGTCCTTTGATGAAGGCATCACCTGGAGCCTTGGTCACTTTTGCAAAGTAACCAAGAGGCACAATACCGGCCACGCATAACTTTTAAAGTTTACTTGGGCTCATGGTTATAGGCTATGGTCAACAGCCTTCAAGACAAGAACAACATGGTGGTGGAGAATGTGCATAACCCAGGACAGACAGGGCCAGAGGGAGAGGGGAGCAGCTGGGGACAAGAGCACACCCTTCTAGGTCCTACTGCCAGAGACCTGCAGGCCCCGTTCCAGTAGCACATTCAGCTGCTGAACTCAGCAACAGAGGAACCCACAGGTGCGCAGGCAGCACCTCCATGACCCAGGCAGCTTCCTTTCACATGAGGGGACATTTTAAACCATAACACTTGGTGAGAGAAAGGGCGCATACCAGCAAAGTTGCCACCTCTTGGCATCTCTTTGTCTTCTAAAGCCACCAAGAGTATTCTGGGGATGCTACCCTCCAGACACCAGCCAGTCACCTCCCAAGGACCGTAAGACTCATCAACATATAAATCTGGGGATTCAGTTTCCGACATGAGCTTTTGGGGGCGCACCCAAACTGTAACAGATGCGAACTGTCTCGGCTTCGATGTAGAAAGAAAGATCCCCAACAAGGTGAACGAAGAAGCCCCCTGGCAGGAGGACTGGCACAGGTAAGGGCTTTTACACAGGCAAAAGCAGATTGCCAAGTGCTCTCTGTCCATAGTGACAGGGTCTGGATGAACAGGAGTGGAGGAGAAGGGTGTGGTAGGGAAATGGCCTGGAGAAAATTCTAGATCCAGAGTGCAAAATCCTTTAGCTGTGCACTTTTGACTTTAGGCAACCTGGAGCCATCCAGGATTGACTTTGCTTGGTATGGATATTTTATCAAGTGGCTTAATGGCTGGGAACAAAGCCAATTAGCTCTATCACTGTCTCCAAGTGGAGTTATGAATTCAATGCACACAGATCCGCTGTGATGCATGTCAAAGACAGTCCCAAACACTCGAGCCACTAATTCAATCTACAACACATAGTCCTTTCTTTCATTCAAAAAATTATTATAGGAAACTTATAAACAGCGCTTACAGGCATGCCATTTGGGAGCTAAGGCCATTCTATTTGGTCCAAGCTCTTTAAAAAATTTATAGCAAGATCAACATTATAATACCAATAAAGTGATTTTAAGAAAACAAGCACATAAATTTAACCATTGGTTGGACACAGGAGAGACAACAAGCCTTGTGTTGGAGAATTGCTGGAGAGGGAGAACCTTTCAGGGAAATTTTAAATGAAAATAATACATGTTCAGTATAAGGGAACAGAAATAAAGCAGACCATATAAAATAGCTTTTCATAAAAACCAATATTCCTATCCTGTTTTTTCTTTCTCTCAATCTTCTTTCTCAGGGCAACAAACAATAAATCATTGAAGCCATGCCTTATGATTTACCCCACATCTCTACATAACACACAAATTTCCTGCCTTTTGATTCAGCAAATGTGACCCTTGACTTGCCCACCACCATATCTTATTATGGCAAGGATTTTCTCTGATTTTTAGCTGCATCTCTTTGTCCCTCTTCCATCTTCTGTTGTCATATTAGCATATATTATATGATTGTATGTATTTTTAATGTATTTGTTACAGGGTTTCACTACGCATTGTGGATTCATAGTGATCCTCCTGTTTTTAACCTCCCCAGTGCTGGGATCACAGGCATGTACCACCAGCCCAGACTCGGTGGCCAGCTCGGCCTGTGGTGCTGAGGATTGAACCCCAGTCCCTGTGCATGCCTAAGCAGGCACTTAGTCTGCTGAACTATCTTGCCAGCCCCTATGATTGTATTATTTACTGTTATTTCCAAGAGCACACATAGGCCATCATTTTAAGTCTGCAGCACCTATAAATGCAAAACTGACCAATCTGACAAAGGAGCAGTAGCTTTGGGTGAGGAAGGACAGAACCTTAAGATACACATTCTTCATGCTTCTCTGGAGGGTGAAGTGTCGAAGCCTTGATTAATTGCCCAGGGTGTTTTTGAACTCACAACCCTCTCCTCTCAACGTCCATAGCAGCTGGGACCACAGATGTGCACCATTGCATTAGCGTCTTTTACACTTTATCTTCCCTCCAATCTGCAATTGACACATTCACAGATCTCTTTGCTCTGCCTCCAAAATACAACCAGAGTTACACTATATCTCCTATTTCCGCTCTGGTCTGCACCCCATTTCTCCAGGCAGTGTTTTGTATTTGCCTTCCAGTAAGATTCCCTGTTTCCCTACTTAGCAAAAGGAGCCAGTTCAGATGTAAGTCAGAGCGCCCATGGACAGCCCAGGCCACAGCCACTCCCCGGATTTACCTCCAGGCCTCACCCTCTTGCCCTTTCTGCTCCCTGCGGCCACTCAAGCATACCCCCACGCAAGGTGTCACACACTCTGGCTCCCTGTCTGTGACACAGGTCCCTCAGCAAACTGCATGGTTGTTTCCGTTTTCTGAACCCCTCTGGAGGGGGTGGAGGTACATGTGTGGCAATAGCCACTGAATTCTGAAGAAGCTTGACAACTGGGGAAGAAACAGGGAGGGCACGAGGCAGGCAGCACTGCAGGAAGCCTCTGACAACACGATGTCCCCAGGCACGATTGTCAGCGAGAGCAGAAGTTGGAGGAAAGGCTGCAAATCCTAGAGAGAGAGAAAAGTTAACTTGCAGAGAGTGTCCCAAAGGAGGCAGAGGGCACAAGATCAAAAGCATGTGTAGATGAAACAAAATTAATTAACAAGTTCATGCCTGAGAGCTATAATTTTCTCTGTGAAATAGAATGCAGGATCCAACTCTAGGGGCCTCGGGATAACTTAGAGGGCAAGAGGAGATGAGAGTGTGGATTTGATGTGCCTCAGCTGAGAGGGGAAGAGGGAGCAGAGCAGGAATACACAAAGGGCTGCGCTGAATGCTAAGGAACAAGGCAAGGCTGGCGACCTTGAACCCTGCTGCTGCATGTCTGCTTAGCTTGTCTTGCCCCTAGCCAGTCCCTGGGTTGTGATAGTAACAGCAATAACAATGAATACCTAGTAGAAGACTATTTTCTTCATTTTACAGATGAGGAAACTGAGGTACAGTGGGGCAATATAGTTTGTTAGTAGTCACTATTAGGGTTCTCCAGAGAAGGAAACCAGTTAATAGGACATTCATTCATGCATACATCCATCCACCCATTCACTCATTCATCCACCTACTCATCCGCTCATCCAACTGTTCATTCATTCTAAGGAGTTGTCTCACATGGGTGTGGAGGTCAACAAGTGCGAAGACCTGCAGTGGCAAGCTGACAACACAGGAAGAGCCACAAGGTAGTGAAAGTTTCAATGGCAGAAGGCTGGAGCTCCATAATGAGCTGATGTTTTAGTTAAATTCAAGGATAGGAAGGCACCAAGGTCCCATTTGAAAGGAGACAGCTGAGGGATTCCCTCTCACCTGTGGAGGGGCCGCCTTCCTGTTCTGTGATGGGGCTGAGCTCATCCACATTAGCGAAGACAATCGGCCTTGTGTGGTCCACTTATCCAAGTCTGACTCTCATCAGAGACCCTCGGCGGAACAGCCGGGATCACATGTGACCAGCACCTGCAGACCTGCTTAAGGTTAGAATTAATCATCATAGGGATGCGGCCTGAATCCCAACCCAGCATTCTCTACCCACCAGCTGTTCCCACCGGAGTCCAAATGGAGAACTTGCTAAGATAGTGGAGGACAAGTCAGGACACTGTTGGAGAACTTGAGCAATGCCCCACAGAAAGCATGCGCTGGGAAATACGGGTACAAATTACAACAGTGGTGTTAATAACAACAATTCTTATGTCTAGAGGTGAAGCTGGCATGGGAGTTTGGGAGAGGTACGGGATGCCCCAGTGAGCAGCTGAGACGCGAGCACTGGAAGGTGTATTAGTTTCGGAGTGGGCTGAACTGCATGGGGGGCCAGGAAAATACAAGGCTCAAACAGAAGTTTGTTTTTTCTTACACAGAAGTCGAGTGGCGAGTGGAGTGCTGCCAGCCCCGCTACAGCTTCCGTCTCTGGGTCCAGGGCTGCTGCACTTTGTCTAACAGCCAGGGGGAGGAGGGAGCACTCAGAGCAGAGTGTCCACTTGCTTCAGGTCCTCACCTGGCCTGTCGAAGATGAAGGCCACATGAGGCTCCTGGGCGCTAGAAATGAACGTAAATGTAAATTTATGTTAAAAATGATGTTTTGTTCAGTTATCCTAAAACATGTAATATGTGTAACCTCATATATTCAATATGCTTCTCAACTACAAATTTTATAACATCAAAAGAACAGATCAATTCACTCTGATGAAAATTTAGCACATTAATTGGGATGCACTACGATTACAAATGCCCTCTAGCGCTGGGCATGGTGATGACACCTGCAGCCTAGTCCTCTGGGAGAATGGGGCAACTCTAATCCAGTCTGGTCAACTTAGGGACTTAGGGAGGCCCTGTCTCAAAATAGAAAGTAACACAGGGGCAGGTGACAGAGCTCAGCGAGAAGGCCCTGGCTTCAGCCCCAAGCACTGCCAATGTTTTTTAAATGCCCACTAGAATTTGAAGAGCAAGGATGGCATATAAGAATGTAAATACCTCTTTAATACTTTGTTAATGATTACATGTTGGATCCGCTGAGTTAAACAGAATATATGACTGAAGTTAGTGTCCCCTTTTTCTCTTCCTGTTTCTAAAGAATACAGTTTCTAGGAAATTTCAAATTATATAGGTGGCTCACATATTTCTTTTTCACAGCGCCAGTGTAGATTACTGAAAAGGGTGCATAGCACTTAAACTCACAGGCCACTGGGCAAAAGTTAGTCACAAACTGACAGGACCTACAAGAGATGCTGGGAAATGTAAATGTAGTTTCTGGCTAAGCCACTGTCTGCACCAGAAGCTGAGAGCTGGTGGAGGTGGAGAGCCCAAAGCCGCTGATTGCTTCAGATGCTGAGTTCAGAGATGGTACCAGAGCCAGCAAGGCCCCGGACACAGCGCACTGTGTGTAAAGTTCTAGAGAAGGTGGGAGAGAAACTGTGAATAATCATTCCATCAATGTTCACAAGATATTTATCTTCGTGTTTACTGTAGCAAAAAGAATGGTTCAATTTCAATAACCACATTGGCACTGTTACTAAGTCGCACCCTAAATCTTGACAGAGCAATGGAATTTCATGCAGATAACCTTAGGATCCCAACAAGCACCTGCTTGGTGTAGTATCTGGCTTAATGTGGGTTCTCAACAAACATTCCTTGAACAAATATATGAATAAATCAGGCCACTTAGATAAAGAATAAGAGATAGAATCTAAGGTACATAACTCATTCATTCTACAAATATTTGAGCGCTTATTGTTCTAGGCAAATCCTATTCTCTAGAGGAGCACGCCGAGGTGTGGTGTGGTTCACAAGCAAGATGGGGGTTGACAATGAAGGCTACGAATAAGAGACAAGAGAACGGGGCAATCAAGAGTGCTGGTGTGGTGGCCTTTCAGCCTGGGTGATGAGAAAGGCTTCTGTGCAGAGGTGGCGTCTATCTGGAGCCACAAGGGGAGCAAAGCCAGGCTGGGGAATGTCAGAGGGAGGAGGGGTACAGGCAGGATGATCCACAGAGGGTATCAGTCAGGGCTTTGCTGGAGGAGCAGATACAACACAAGATGTACAAATATAAGAAGGTATAAGATGGGCTTACGACAGTCAGCATCGGATAGGGAAGCGTGCAGAGGGTGTCTGCACACTGGAGGCTGAAGGAGTCAGTCCAAGGTCTGGTGCTCACTGCAGTGTTCTGTGCAAGTCCGTATCAGCAGGCTGATGGGTCTGCAGTGGAAGGCTGAAGGATCCAGGGTGGAGGCTGAAGAGTCTGTGCTACAAGCCAGGAGACGACGTCCAAGCTGACTGCGAAGTCTGAGCTCCTCTGAGGAAGTGGGATGCTCCAGCCTTCCTCAGTTCCCTTTTATACCCTTTAAGTGATGAGTCACTCTAGGCCAGGGCCTCCATGTCCCCCAGTGTGGCATTGCTGAGCTGATTTAGGTAAGCATTTTGTGTGTGTGTGTGTGTGTGTGTGTGTGTGTGTGTGTGTGTGTGTGTATTTTAGGGCAGGGTCTACAGGGTGTTTGGGGTCTCATTACTAGATTGGACTCCTAGTGATCCATCTGTGTACAGCTTCCCAAGAGCTGGGATTACAGGCGCGTGCCACCATGCCCAATCTCAGTTGCCGTCTCAGTGCACACCAGGGGCGGGGCCAGCACAGCAGGCCTGGGGATCAAACCCCGGCCCCTGTGCCTGCTTCTAGCCACTTTAATACACTGAGCTGGGCTGAGGAGATGGCTCAGTGGAATAAGCACTTGTCTGGCAAGTGCAAGGGCCTGAGTTCAATCTCCGGGTCCTCAAGCAAAACAAAACAAACAAACAAACAAAAAAATCTGCTGAGCTATTTGGCTGACCCTTAGTTAAGCTTTCAACTTCTCAAGTTGACACAGTGCATCAACCACTGTGATGTGCAAGGTCCTGAGGCCCAAGTGCATGGCAGCAGCAGCAGGAAGACCGATATGGATGGAGAGATATGAGGGTGAGAATAGCGCACGGCAAAGGTAGAGAATGGGTGAGTGCTTGGAATTCATTAGATCTGTACTTGGTGGAAAGGACAGCAATTGGCATCCCACTTTTTTTTTTAATAAGTGGTTTCTACAGAGGTGTGCACAGCCTCCTGCCTAAGGCTCAGGAGTGGTTAGAGCCGAGCTCCTTGGGTTTTCAGAAATTGTTTCCTCAGCTGGGTTTCATTGCTCCCATGCTTTCTCTTTAGTTAACTAAAGAAGAAGCCAAGTGCAGGCTTGGGCTTCCTTCCAGACTCAGAATTAGTTTGTTTTCTGTCTTTCATCACAAACATCCTGCTGCCCTTTGACGGTCTTCCTGGTAATGGAACCTTTTTGTTTTGTTATATTCTAATCTGCTTAGTGCACGTGGCCTCACAAATCACTGGTTATCATCACAGCTGATGGTCTGTGTCCAGCCAATTTCACAGACAAACATTTCTATCCTGGTCATAGTCCCTGATGTGGGGAAGCCTGATTTACAAAGTCAATAAAAATGCATTCAAGGATTTACTGGACCCTGCCAGCTTAATATACCAGATTAAAATCTCCGTGTTTAGGACAACAAGAAGTCACTTAGCACATGCAAGGTGGCAAGTGGGTTAGGAAACGTCAGCTGGTAGGGGTCAGGCTCCTCCCACAAGGGACCTACTGACGCAGTGCCTCTCGGTGCCTTTCCCAGTGTGACCTGGGGAGCAGATGCAATGCCATAATATAAGTGGCTTTGGAGAGAGAGCAATTTTTCATAGAAGGTCATCCAGGCCGAAAAAGGCCATTTAAAAAGAATGTTTGATAAATGTTTTCCTTATTACCAAATTAATTGGCATTCTCTTTCCATGCCATGGTTTGGTTTACATGCGTGAAGGAAGCAAGGCCAGTGGCTCTGAGCAGGGCGCAGGCACAGCGAGGGGCAGCAGGAGAAACGGTGAGGCGGCTGCATCCAGGCCTCAGCTGCGGTACGGGGTGGGAGGGGTGGGGGTGGCTCAGCTGCATCCGGGCCTCAGTTGCATGGGGGGGCGGGGCCTCAGTTGCATCCGGGCCTCAGCTGCATCTGGGCCTCAGCTGCAGGGATCTGAGGCTAGGGAGAAGGAGAAAGCCGGGCCTCCCAGGCCCACGCAGGCCTTCTGTTATTGGAGGAAGGAGATTCCATTTAGCATATCTGCCACGCTCTGGGCCAGTTCCTGTCTCAGTTGCGCGCTGACAGTGACCAACACTTGCAGCAGGGAAAGTATCATGGTGGCATGCCCCAATATCCACCACAGTGGGTGTCTTAGGAAATAGAAGCAAAAAAGAGAAAATTATCCCAAACCCCTTTTACCTGAGAAGAAACTTAATTTTGGGGGGTGTACAGATAAATATACAGATATCTATATCATATTATATATATATATATATATATATATATATGCATGCATATTAGGTGTACACAGTGTGTGTATCCATATACATATGTATAGATGTGCACACCCACATATGCAAAGATAAATCATACCATTTTCTGTCTTGTTTTGCTTTAGTGCAGCATAAACATTTTCTCTGTGTTAATAAAGACAAAAATAGGTATATCAGACCCTTGATCCAGCTATTTCACAATAAAGAATTTTAGCTAAGGAAATAATGTGACATGAACACACAAGATGTTTACTCCACAAATATCTAACAATAAAGATCTCATTAAATGATTCCAAGGTATCTCTACCATAGCCATTGTAATCCAAGAATTCTAGATTAATGATATAAAAAACGCCCAAGGTAAGGTTAATTTTTTTTTTTTTTTTTTTTTTTTTTTTTTTTTTTTTTTTTTTTTTGCAAAAGGACACAAATACCAGTATTTTGTGGGGAAATAAGTCTACACACATTGAAACAAAAAGAGATCTATTAAAATGCTATGAATGGTTATTTCTGAGTGAATGAATCACAGATTACTTTTTTCACTGAAAACATTTTCTTGGCCTTTTGAACAGAAATGGGACTTTATTCAGCAGAAAGGATCATCCCATCATATTTTTTCTTTCTTTCTTTTTTTTTTTTGTGTGGAACCAGGGATCAAACTCAGGACCTTGCACTTGCCAGGCAAGCACTTATTCCACTGAGCTATGTCCCCAGTCACCCTCTACATTTCTGCTGGAACCACGCACGGCCTCCTCTGTGCTTACTCTGTGTCTGGCCCCAGTGCAGCCCGTCCTGCACTTCCTGTCTGCGGTGTGGAAACCTGGCTACCCAGCACCACATAAAGTCCAGGCCGTGAATGCCAATGCTTGGGTCATATTTGATGCCTAGATCGATGTGTTCCAGGCTTCCAAAGTAAAACTTTCCGGTGTTGGAGAAGTTCTTTTTCCTTAATTCATACTGTTAGCACCTTTAGGCCTTTCTCCAGGATGTCTTCCGCCTTTGCCCCTCGAACTGTGCCATGGACAGCGATCTGCTCATTTATCCTGATGCCAAAGGATCTGACGGGTATCTTAGCTTTAGAAAACACAGGAGTCCAGCCCGTGAGCTGCTCTGATGCCTGGGCTGAGCAGGGTGTGGACACAGCAACGCAGCTGAGTATGGGCTGAAACCTCCACTAACTGTGAGGTTAATATTTCCCCACTCAGACTAACTCTGTCTCCAGGCCAATCTGTCTCCACTCTCCCTAACCCAAATGTTAAGGCAGAGTTTATGAATTCAAAGTTAGGGTTCTCCTTCTCATCTTGATCCTTCACCATGGTGGAGAACAGGAAGAGGAATTTTTGTTTTAATTTTTTTATTTTTGTTTTATTGAAGTACAAATATCAATGAGACAGTTTTAAGATACCTTGACAAGATGGATTTGATAAATTAATACATTGCAAACTGTTTTCATAATGTTTTGGTATCATAGAAGGTGCATACATGATATTATACTTACAGACATTATTATAGCATGTGACTCATATCAGTAAAGAAAGAGAGTATAGCTGTTTGCATATCTTATTTTCTATATCTGAATGACATCAAAGATTCAATAATTAATACTTTCTACCTTGTTATTTTCCTAGTGGTTGTCCATAGTACTAAAAGCTGACATAATATCCTGTCCAACCACCATTAGTGCAAATCTTGCCTCTTATAGGATTATGTAGAAGCACGGCGTTATCTATCCCCACTGTACTGTCTATACACACACATCATGATTCTTCCTTCCTATACCCCTTCCTTTGTCTACACCTGTCAGAGATGGGCACTCCATTGTCATTCAACTAACTTAGGTGCTTGAACTCGACGACACAATCCAACACAGTCCAGCAGTCCACTACAATAGTGAGTTATCCGAAGAAGTTGTCAACCATAGCCATTTACAGCTCAGCTTAATATTATGGCCCCATGGTGTATACTTCATTTTTATACTTTTCTGCTGGATGATTAAGACCTACATAGAGCAAGACCTATATACCAACACATGTACTTTATGTTCCTTATGAGGTCAGTGAAGTCCCCTCAGGGTTTATCTTGTAGTCCTGTACCTTATTCTGTAGATCCTTTATCTGTGTCATCCATGTGGATGAGTCACGGCCAATGCTTGACCAGTTTGCTCTCCATGAGAGCCTGAGAGAATGTTTTCTCTCCATGTGACTCTCCCCAGGAACACTATAGAATTTTTGTTTTTATAAGAATTGATTTTTTACTCTTTTTTCTCAGAATGTATCATTTTATAATTCAAAAAGTATTTGAAATACACTTGATTGGATGCCCTTTAAATATTTTATCTCTACTTTAAGTGTCAAAGCAGTAATGAATACATACAGAAAAGTAAAAACAAGAAAGTTCATTGAGAAATGATCTCTCTCATTTCAGAAATCACCCTCTTTCTTAGCTCTTTCTCCAGGAGGCAACCACTCTGGGCAGTTTCTTAGACCTCTTTGTAGAAATGTTCTTTGTAATACAGTGACCCCGCAGATCATGAACGCTTCTGTTCGCATATGACTTGGTTCACAAACAGAAACACTTGGCAAAAGTTTGCTTCTGTTTGCGAACTCCACCTCAGGTGCCAACACAGCTTTGGCCCTCTTCTCCAGAATCATGGGATGAATTAAATCCATGAGCCAAGGAACCACCATACGGACAGCCACCCTCACATTCAGACAGGGGAGCACAGTCCTCATGCCGCACAATGGCCGAGCCTGCTGGGTCTTGGAAAACTTCTTCAGCCACAGCATATACGTCACCTTCATTCTTTTAATGCCTAAGTGGTGTTTTATTCTATGCCTCTGTCATACTTATGGAGAGCTTTTTATTCATGCAAAAATGTGGCAATGACTTTATTCTGCAATCTTTTTTGAAAATCCGTGAAGCTGTTTGTTGAAGGAGTTCCTGGAAGTAGAACTGCTGAGTCAACGGGTACGTGTATCTTAAATCCTCACGCACATCTTCAAACTTCCTTCCAAGAGGCCACATCCTCACCAGGGGTGTGTGCTCCTGCGACCCCACACCCTCAGAGTGCATGGCTCTGCCAAAGTCTTCAGGTTTGCCAGTTTGGTGGGTGTAATGCGCAGTTTGCTATTTTCTGTTGTTCATCTTTAAACTACTGATCTTGAAGTGAAGGGTAATGAGGAAATAAGGTTGAGGGAAATGCTGCCCTTGAGTGTGCTTTCTTTCCTCCTTTATCCATTCCTTCCTCCTTTCCTTCCTTTCATAGTAATGGGTGAGGGTCTCTAAAGGACAGTTAAGGAAGATCTAGAGTTATAAAACAATGAAGAGAGATTTTTGCCTCAGTTATTTTTCCTCTCTGCTGGGGCAAAATACCCAATACCCAAAATTAAGAAAGGAAAGGTTTATTTAGTTTATCGTTTGTGGAGGTTTCAGTCCATACTCAGCTGGCTCCAAGGCAGAGTGGTGCTTGGCAGAGAGCAGCAGTTCACTGTAGTGGAAAACAGCAAAGAGAAAGGGGAGAAGCAGCTCAGGCAGCTAGCTAGAGAGAGAGAGAGAGCAAGACCCCCCCCCACCTCTTCCTTGTATTGTATTCAGGCTATCCAGCCCAGGGCAGGTGCAGCACTCATAATTTCAGCATTGGATCATGAATTAAACACAAAGCTTCCCCATGACTGCATGAGGCTTTGCGGGGAACACCTAGACACAAGCCATAATAGTTCTCTAGAGGAGGAAAAAGGGACAGGAACACTGGCTCAGCTCTTAATCAGTGCACTTACCCAACTGATACTTCTCATGTGTACACTGCTATACATGTTTCCTTCCCTCTCCTCCACCTTCCCATGGGTGTTGGGCTATGCCAAAAACTCTTAGGGCTTCAGACATGATCAGATGTGAGTTCATCCTCCAGCCAAGGAATCTGAGCCCAGCTATCTGCCTAACCTGCTGCCTGAAGTCTTGTTGCTCAGTAGATTCATGAGCAGGAGAATGAATATTCCAGGAGTCAGTCACGGAGATCTGAGATGGTTTGTTACACAGCTGATTTTGGTAATTACTGACTTACACATTCCATGCCTAGTGTTCTTCTGGAATATCACAGTAAACAAAGAAATTAAAAAATTTCTTCCATCACTGAGTTCGCTTTTGGGGGGAGGTAACACTAAACCTCAATGACAAATGGTAATAGAAGTTATGAGGGGGCTTTGGATATAGCTTAGTGGCGTAAGCCCCTGCCTGGCAAGCACAAGGTCCCTTGTTACTGAAACAAACAAACAAACAAAAAAAAAAAAGCCACAAATCCCTGTGCTGCATAATGTGGTCACTACCACATTGTTAATCACTGTCATTGTATGTCAAATAATTGGATTTCCTTGAGGAAATCTCTAGCTCCCCTCTGTGGGCACAGGGCACCATCCTGGCCCTGGTCTCCAGGGTGTGGATAAATGGTGTCCAAGTCTTCATCTACCACTGACTGTGCCCTCCACCCCTGTAGCCACTCCTGTCTTCTGCCCTTGCTGTTCTGGCCACATAGGACAGGGGATGGTGTACATGATACCGTGAACTGACCCCCAAGATCTATGCACCTGACCTTGTGATATTTTCCCAGCACAAACTTTACAATACGTGTGTAAGGCTTTTCCTTTGGCTCAAATGAAATACAGAAGAGAAATAAAGGAGGCCTTTATTGCTCCTCAGGAGACAAGCTGCTTAAGGAGAAACAAGGAACCTTCTGAAGTGAGATGAAGAAGGGTGGAACTTGAAAGCGGGCAGGATGACGTCTTGGAAGCTGATTGGGCCAGACAGGGTGAGGTCCCAGGAACTGACTGGGTCATCGCTGGTGAGCCTGAAAAAGAAAGAGAAAGTTTATTCTGCAATAAGGCAAGGAGGAGGTGGCCTACCACACCGGCACTGAGAACCGCAGAGAAGAAGAATTGAGATCAGAACCTTAACAGGCTCTTTCTGGAGTTCACAATAACTTCACCATGGCACAATAAATAGGGAGGCAGACGATCTTTCCCCTTCTTTAGGTCTTTCTCATATGGGAAGGGGATCGAGAGATGGAGGAAGGAGAAAGGGGGGAGGGAAGAGGAGATGGAATTAAGGTCTGTTATGTATGTGTAACAACTTCCCTAAGGAATAGAAACATTATATACTATACACATGGGAACCAGGGAGATAGTTCAGTGGCATAAGTGCCTGCCTGGCAAGCACATAGTTCTGAGTTTGATCCCCGGTACAAAAAACATCTATATACTACACACATTCATAAATAAATAAAAAAGTTAGAAATTCTGTTGGAGTCCAGGATCTCTGATTTCTCCCTCCCTGCTTCTTGGATTTTTGCAACTGTTTAATACTCAAATTTATGCTTGTACACCTAAAGTGATATCCAACAGAGTGAAAAGACAATCCACAGAGTGGGAAAGAATTTTCCCGGTATGTCTTTTGCCTCTAGAAGTTATAAACAATTGAAAAAGATCACACTTGCCAAATTCAAAGAGGCAACCCAGAGCCCAAGCCCCATGTGGAACCTGCAGCAGAACTCCCTGCAAAGAGGCTAGAGGCAAGCCACACCCAGCTGATTCAGGAACAGGACGTTTTGCCAGAGTGGCACAGAAGGTTCAACAAGGGTTGCAAAAGGAAGAAGTGCAGCACAGCAACCAGATCCAAGTCACAGCTGCTTGGACGAGTTTGAACTTGGTAGATCCAGACCTGGTGCTAAGGTCATAACTCTATCTAAGCTCTGCACCAAAGGTCAGAAGACAGTGCTGTAGAAAATGACAAAGAGAAAGAGCAAAATGCAGCCTCAGGCCCTGAGCCCAGCCAGAACAAATGCAGAAGGCACTAGCATATAAGAAACTGAAAATCACATAAATCTCTAAAACAATAGAGTGTGAAGTAAAGAAACAACTGCAGAAAGGAATAGAGGAAATCAGATCAGAAATAATTTCTCAAGTAAAAAAAGAAATGATAACTATAGTGAAAGAAGTACTGATAGCTATATGCTATGCTTGGGGGTATTAGAATATTTTGAGTTTGTATAACTGGAAAATATTTTACTTTTAGTTTTCAAAGGCATGTTTGCTAAGTATAAAATTCAAAGAGGATAGATCTACTCTTTTCCTTTCTTTCAGCCCTTTAATTAGTTTCTTATACAGTTGGTTTTTTTTTTTCTTTCATTCTAATGTGGAATAAGATGCTATTTAATTTTGTTCTTTCATAGCTAATTTTTTATGTAAATGCTTTAATGATTTTTTTCTTTATAATAAGTTTTGGACAATTTCATTTTTGTGTATCTGGGTATGATTTTATTCAAATTTCTTGCACAAAAGGTTCATTTTTCTTGGAAATGTGGTGTTATGAATTCAACTAAAATTAGAAATTTTAAATCTTTAAATATTTATTGCCTGCCTCTTTCTACTTTGAGAATTCTAATTATATGAATATAAGTTTCTTGATTTTAATACACAGTGAACTATTATATGACTGATCTATAAATTCTTCATTTTTATTATGGACAATTTTTACTGTTACATTCATTTAAGTTTGTAAATAATTTATTTACAATGTGAAATCTATTATTAATCTCAAAAAATGTCTTTTCTGCATGTATTGGGTGATCACATGATTTTTATATTTGGTTTTATTCATGTTTATTGATTTACATATATTGAACCATCTATGCACTCCATTTGGTCAGGGTATATGATGTTTGCATGACTTGCTGCATTCTCTTTGCAAGTACTTTATTGAGGCATTTTGCATGATCATTCATTAGGGGATTGGACTGTAGCTATCTTTTTTGTTTGGGTCTTTCTCTTGTTTTAGTATCAGTGTAATACTTGTACCCAGGAATGAGTTTGGAGCATTGCTGTATTTTTTATTTCATTAAAGGTTTTTTAGAAAAACTCAAAAAATAATAATAATGCAGTGTATGTAGTTATGAGTAAACTATATTGAAATTATTTGCCCTTATCTCTCCGAATCTGATGAAAATTATTCCATAACCAACAACAAAATTGTAATACATGGTTTTTCAAGTTATGTAATTAAAGAGATAAATTTTGGATTAAAAAAAACAAATTCAAAGACATAATCTAAAAATGGGCATCTGAAATAAATACTCAGTTCTCAGATGACAAAATATAAATGGTAAATAAATATATGAAAAAGTGTTCAACATCATTCGTCATTGAAGAAATGCAAATTATAACAACACTGAGATTCCATCTCACCTCAAAAAGAATGGCTCTCATCAAGAAATCAACCAATAACTGCGGGAGGGGCTTTGGGAAAAAAGGACCCCTTTTCCACTATTGGTGGGAGTGTAGATTTCCGTAACCACTGTGGTAATTAGCATTCAGATTTCTCAAGAAACAATGATTAGGGGTCCCATATGACCCACCTATTTCCCTTCTGGGTATTTTCCCAGAAAAATTGAAAACATCGTGCCATAGTAATATGTGTTCACCCATATTTATAGCAGCATAATTTGTCAGAGCTAAATCTTGGAAACAACCCAAATGTCCATCAACTGAAGAATGAATAAAAAAGATGTGGTGTTTTTATGCAATGAAGTACTATTCAGCCATAGAGAAGGGTAATGTAGAGCCTTTTATGGGTAAATGGATGCAACTTGAGAACATATTCATACTCATAAGTGAAATAAATCAGACCAACATGTAAACATTGCATTGTCTCTCTAGTGTGAGAGGCTGAAAAAAGTAAGATCCAAAATGTATCATAGATATTGGTAAATGGGAAGAAACTCTTTAAAAGAAAAGAGAAACTGGATAGAGAGAAAGGAGAAAAAGTGAAAGGAAAAAGAAAAAGTACATATGGTGCAGTGTAACTGGTGGGCGACTTGTGGCACCCGGCTGCACTGGGCCAGGGCCCACCTGAGAGCTGTTGTCTGCAGCACAAAGGAGAACTGGGGAAGAAGAGGGGTGCTGATGGCCCTCCTGGGGAAGCTTGTCCTGCTGGCCTCCTGAGGGGACTCGGTGTCCTCACCCACGAGGAGCTCCGGACCTCGCGGCTGCTGAGGAGGCGGCGGTGCTGCTGCAGGAAGCTCCCTCCTCCCCTCGAGCGCTGCTTCCTGGCTGCGGCGCAGACCCCTCAGCTGCTGCCACGGGCCCTTCATCCCACGGCACAGACTTTCTAGCTTCCACCTCTGAACTTTGGGCCTTCCCAGCCCACATCCATGAAGTAGGTCTGCTTGAGACATTGTCGTGGGCTCTAGCCCTCCAGCGGGGCTTGAGGGAGGCACCGTTGTGAGCCCTAGGTCTTCAGCTGGACTCATTGCTGTGGGGTGCAGGGCTTCAGCTGGAGTCTTTCGTCCTCAGTGTTAGAACGAATTCCCCACACTTCATGCTCCAATTTGCACTTTTTTATATTTGACTCTTTGGGTGATTGCTATAAAATAATCCTAAATGATGTGTTCTGCATTAAATTGTTTCCCTCACAAACTGACTACAGCAATATACAAGATAGTTGACAGAGTTGTATCATTAACTTCTATTAGTTCATTGAAAAGAAAGGTTGTGTTTAATATTATTTGATCAATTTTTCATGCCTATATTTTATAATCTAAGCAACAACTTTGAAGATCCAGCATTGTTACTGTCCTATTATCTGGTTTAAACACTTTTGTATCATGTTTTTTTTTTATAATAAATAAATAGTATGGCATATGTTACTAGACCTACCCTGTTCCAGGAACTTTCTAGACACTGGGAACACATGGATTGGTTGTGTCAGTATTCCTTAGAGGCCCACAGTGTGGCAGGAAGGTGTATGCAAATGCCATCATGAGCTGCAGATTGGATGATATAAAAACACAAGCATAATAATCAGCAAGGATTGGAGAGATGGCTCAGTGGCACAAGTGCCTGTCTGGCAAGCACAAGGTCCTGAGTTTGATTCCCAGTACGGAAAAAAAAAACAGACAAAACTAGCAGGTAACATCCGTTGAGTGCCCACAATGCGCTGGACAGTGTGCTGAGTCCCCTCTTCAGAAACTGCCACAAGAATCAACTTCGAGATCTCACAGAAGTTGAATCAAGTCGATGGGAAGCATGTTCCCTGCCACAGGAAGGGCCATTTAAATTTCTGTTAAAGGCATCTCATACTTACACCAAAAAATTATTTATTGTTGATCTGAAATTCAAGTCCAGTGGTGCTCTGTACTTTTATTTGCTAAGTCTGGCAAATCAAACTGATGGTCACTTTTGGACCTAAACGTGCAGATCCCACACTGCTCCCCCTGCGATACTCACAGCTTTCCAGAGCCCTCGAGGCCTGTGACCTCCTGACTTCACTCCCTTCTAGGGCCAGTGCACTGCAGGGCAGAGGCCCTGGGGGAGGTTAGTGGCCTGCGTACGCAGAGGTGTAGGTGTAAGACCAAAGAGGTGTAGGTGTAAGACTGAAATCTCACCTCCTGTGTCCTCCAGGTGACCTGAAGACAGCACTAGCCCGCAAAACCTGCGGCTTCTTTCTCGGACCTTCCTTCTGGAGGGAAATCAATGATTGAGTGAAAGCCTCCCAGCCCCGCGCGGCAGATTGGGCCATCCCTGCAGAGCTGCTCTGCAAGAATCTTTTTATAAACCGGCAACAATTTACACTCCAAATGAAGTTCTAATAAACTGCTGCACCAGCCTGCCAGCAGCCAGCCGGATGCACACTGCCTTTTGATAAAACATGCATGAACTGGCCTCTGAGTGCGCTGCACATCCCGGCCAGCAGGCTGGACCCAGGCCCAGGATGGGTCCTGTCCCACGCAAAGCTGTCTTCTGTAGTCCTTCCAGAGTAAGGGGACGGGGCTCCTCTTTTCAGGAGAGACGATCCCTGCAGGGACAATGTCTGCATCAATACTGGAATCCCCACAGGGGCTGGCAGGCAGCAGGTTTGCTAGGAGCTTGGGCCTAGGGTCTTCAAGCCCCTTAGGTTTACATTCTGATTCTGCTTCTTGCTGTGTGATCTGACTGCTTTACTTAACTTCTCTGAGCTTCGTATTATCATCTGTTAAGTGGGAATAATGGCATTGCCTTCCAATCAAAGTTGTGGCATGGTACTGGTATAAGTAAATGCTTAATAACAAATGTGATTTAACAGATAAAAACTAAAATAAATTTAGGTATAGTGCTGTGCGGCTCTCAGCATGTAATATTGGTACATCTGATTATAAGAATTAGTAATCTATGTCAGACTTTCATAACTTTGACGTAAAGTCATATCACCACAAATTCTACCCCTTGCCCAATTCCTTCCTCCTGAAGTTAACAGAATAAATCTAATCCTGACAACCCTGTTATATTTGCTTTACTCTCAGATCCTGAATGGTTCCAGGATGAAAGCACAAGTCCTTCTGGTATAGATCCACAGCCTACGACGTCTAGGGGACCATGGGGAACCTAGCGCACACTGGATATGGGGAGGGTGCTGAACTGGAAATGCCATACATGCATGAGCTGGATCAAAACCTCCTGCTAAGTTTATTTTACCCCCAGGATCAATTTCTTTCTTTTGGAACCAAATAGCCCTCCCTGATGTGGAGCTGGAGGGTATAATGGCCTTATATCCACATCAAAGTCTTAGAAGCCAACAAAAGAGAATATTCCAGAGAGTCCATGTTGTCAAGTGTTGCCTTGAAGCTGAATGATATAAGGACAAAGAAAGGCTGAGGGCTTCAGAGCGAGGAGGTTATTGTGCTGCCATAGTGAGAGCAGATTCCTCAGAGCAGTGGGGGCAGAAGACTGATGAGCAGTGAGGAATGCAAGGGAGGACAACTCCTCAAAGAACCCCTAGCAGGGTCACTCGGGGAAGAGGAAGCGAGCTTATCGAAGGATTTTTGAATGTGTGTTTTCAAAGAGGAGACATTCATGTTGGGAGCTAGTAGCGCAAATAATCTAATTTTAGGCAACCAAACTAAGGGCCAAATACCTGTCATGGCTCTGCTTAAGTGTTGATTGGCTTGAGAACCATCTACGGGAGTAGAGAGGGACATTTCTAAGTGTGTTTGGGTGGGTCTTGGAAGGTAGGCCCCTCTGGAGCCTAGGTCTGGCCTCTGACGCCTCCCCACTGGCACTGCACCTCCCCCCCAGACAGCATGAACTGCAGGCATCTTTGCTCTGCACCCTTCTGCCATGAGGCTTCTGCCTCAGAGCCTGTAGACCACTGACTGTAACTTCTGAGGCCGTGCGCCAGACAGACCTCTTCTCTGAACTGTGTGTGCCGGCATTTGGTGATGAAAAACTGATGGGTGCCGTGGCTTAGCAGATGTCTGAGGAGACTGCTGTCCTCTGGAGTCCGACAGTTATACCCTGTACTACTTCACTTTCTGGCTCTGGCACCTAACAGCTTGCCCCGTGTCCCAGCGAGCACATTGCCCATTTTTACCATGACTTTCCTGTTTCGTTGCCCCCAGTATATACTTTCTCACCTATCCCTTAGTATTTTTTAAGACCCTGGCCACAGGCCTGGGGATCAGGTGGGGCCTGGGGTGCTCACGGAGTGCTGCTGGTGGTGAGAAAGCCTCACTTGTCCTCTGAGGCTTATTCACCTGTTTTGCCTGAGGCCACTCCCTTACCTGTCCATTTGGGACAGCAATCAATGACGTCCCAGTTACACGGAAGCCTTGTTAAGCTCAGAAAGTTAGGGAAGGAAATGTTACCACTTCTGTAACTAAATTATATCTATAGAAAGCTCATCTGGAGGGTAAAGGAGAAGCAAAGTGAGTTCTGGAGGAAGCATTTGGAGACACAAGGGGCCATCCTTACATGAATCCCCTGCAAGGGCTGGAGCACATGCCTGGCATAAATGCACATGCATCTAACACTACCAGGCACCGTGTGACCCTGAGCAAGTGAACTGAGCTCTCTGAGTTCATCCTTTCAAGGTTGTGAGAACTGAATAACACTCCATTGTGCAGTTTTTTTATAAAGCACAATACTTATCTAGTAAACTCTCTTGTTTAAATTCCAGGGTGCATCTGTGATATCACGGTCTCTTGGCTCCAGACTCAACCTCCTGCTCTCAGCTTTGTGAAGCTGGGACAGGGAATGTGGCCACAGTGCTTCTGTGAGGCTCCGTTGGTTGCTTCCTCTGTCCATAAGGGGAGCCTGGGGGACACCGGGACTGGACAGGAAGGCGACACTTGCTTCTTTCTGTTGACTTCCTGAACCTGTAAGCTTCTTTCTCCCCCTCTTTCTCCTCTTCCTCCCTCTCCTCATCTTCCTCCTCTTCCTCCTCCTCCTCTTTTTTCTTCTTCAGTTTTGAGCAACAGAGTTCAGCCTAGCTTTGGCCTCTGTATGCAGAGCCCAGTGGTCTCCCTGGCTCAGCCTCCTGAGAGCTGGGATTGCAGGTGTGTGCCGCCCCACTCAGCCTGTAAGCATCTTTTGACAAGATTCTTCACCCTACATCCAGCCTGTGGTTTTTCCCATGCTCAAAAAACCAGTTTTCTGAGTGACCTCAGCCTCAGCTCCTGATGGCTGGCCCCGCTCTCCCTCCTCACCTCAGCCTCTGCTCTCCCTCCTCACTTCAGCCTCAGCACCTGATGGCTGGCTCCGCTCTCCCACCTCCCTTCAGCCTCAGCTCCTGATGGCTGGCCCCGCTCTCCCTCCTCACCTCAGCCTCAGCTCCTGATGGCTGGCCCTGCTCTCCCTCCTCACCTCAGCCTCAGCTCCTGATGGCTGGCCCCGCTCTCTCCTCCAAGGTTGGGGTCCCCAGCCCACAGGATCTGTCCTCAGATCTGAGTTTTAATAATTCCAACCTCTTTGCTCATTTCCCTAGCCCTAGAGCAGATACTGTAGATTTCTTTTTCCTCTTTAGTGCACTAGTTAACAGCTTTATTCCTTGATAACACATTTTTGAATCCTGGCTGTCCTGATGACTGCTGTGGCTCCTCGGCCCTTCCTGGTGGCTCCAGGTTCTCCTACAGCCACACGTGGAGCACAGCCACATGGTCCTGAATGGTCTCCTCCTTTGTATTTCCCTTAACATGGGGCTTCCCATCGGAGCACTGGAGAACTGGAGGTGAGGCCCGAGAATCTGTGTCTCTGTGCAGTGCTCTGGGGACAGCAGTGAGCGATCTGGCTCAGGAGGCCACTTCTTTGTAGCCAGGGATCCAGGTTTTCATCTTCGTTGTCAGGCCCCCAGCACTGGGCCTGCCTCAACAAGAGAACGCTTGTTGAACGAGCAGAAAATGTTCTGTTTCCACTCTTCAGCAGCTATTTTTTTTTCCCCCTGAAATTAGGACCAAGGAGAGCTGAAGATGATGTTGTTTTCCTGTTTTAAAAAGCACACACAGTGGAGGTCAGGGGAAGTGAGGTGCTGGAGTATGGACAAGGTTTGTGCCCTCAAGGGCCATGTGCTGGAGGCTTGGTCTCCGGTGTGGTGGGGGGAACAGATGGGCACCAAGACCGGCCCACAGGTCAGCCGGGGTTGCCCTCAGGGAGATCAAGGGACCCTAGCCTTTGACTTCCTGTTTGTGACACAGTCTCTAGCTCTCTCCTGATGGCTGCCCATGGGTGCTTGGTCAGAGCCAGCACTGTGTTGCTCGGACTTTGAGCCTCTGAAACTGTGAACTGAAGGGACTTCTCCTCCTCCTCCTCTTCCTCCTCCTCCTCTTCTTCCTTCTCTTCCTCCTTTTTCTTCTCCTCCTCCTTTTCCTTCTCCTTTTCCTCTTCCTCCCTCTCCTCCTTCACCTTCTCCTCCTTCCTCTACTTCTCTTCTTCTTCCTTCTCCTTTTCTTCCTCTTTCTCCCCCCACTTCTCTCTCTCCTCTTTTTTTTTTTTTTTTTTTGTATTTCATGTAAGTGTTTACAGGGTATTTAGGGTCTCACTACTAGATCAGACTCCTAGTGATCTGCCTGATTACAGCCTCCCAAGAGCTGGGATTACAGGCGCATGCCACCACACCCAGTCTCATTTGCCATCTCAGCATGCCCTGGGGGCAGGGTTGGCACAGCAGGCCTGCTGAGCTATTTGGCCGGCTCCTTCCTCCTTCTTTTAATGTGGCAGTTAATCAGCCTGAGGTATTTTGTATAATAATGCAAACAGACTAATAGCAGCCAGTACACTCAGTCGTGCTTCTAAAATAAGGTATTGGACTAAAAGACTCATGTGTGAGTTTAACAAGACTAAATCTAGCATGTATTCCGAGAAAGTGCGTTGGAAAGTAACTGATCCCAGGAAGTAACGAATGCTTACACCTTAGCTCAGTTACACATTCTGCTTAGTTGGCTGATCTGAACAGTGTGGGAAGTTTGAAATAATGCTGGTGAGGCAAGGTCTCTTCTCCAGTTTTGCTTTACCTGGAATGAGGTGCAAGTAGATTGATGGTCTCTTCAGCAGTAAAACTTGTTTTGGATACAGCTCTTGGGAAGCTCCTTATGACACAGAGGCTGGAAGGGGATGGTGGTTTTTAAACTACTCTACCCCTAGTGGGAGAGAGAAAGCCATGATGGGTTGAGTACTAACTAATATGTAATACTTAACCCTAACTTAAGTACATAATGATGTTTGGCCATCATTTCCTCCACCTATATTAAATTTATCTATAGGAAAAACAGCTATTAGCTGATAGAGCAACTCTATTGTCCCCTAGAAGGGTGGCTCCTAAAGGTACAATCTTTTACCAGGCAAAGGATGGTCTAACCCTAGAATGTAGGGCCCAGGAATAACTAAGCTAGGTACAGGTACATAGACAGGGGAAGGGAAGAAAATTTCAGCTCACACTCACCGGCTACCAAGTCTCTGCCTGCCAATCTTAGTGGGACAAGGGGCACGTTTCAAAGCATATCCACATGACTGGACATGGGTCCAACTAGAAAGAGCCAGTTTCCTAGTGTGTGTAAATCGAGGCATTCTGGTGTACCCCTAATGTTAAGTAACAGTCCTTTGGCCACTGCATGTCTCATTTTTTTAACTGCCAAAAATATGGACAAGAAAGCTCATTTTCTAGTTGAGCCCTTTGAAAGATACACTTGAAAGATCAAAGTCTGTTTGTAAAAACTTGTCCAACTTATTCTGATAAGAGAGAGACTTCTTGGCCCCTGGGAGGCAATATCTAGAAAAACTTCAGAGTCTGGAAGGAGGCTTAGGAATTTGGAGCTGCCACTGTTGCCTGGAGGACACTAGGGGAGCTGGAGAAAGAGTTTTCTTCTGAATTAAACTAATTACACTTGACCAATCAAGGTTTTGTGTAAGAGTCTTCAGGCTGTTTGTGCCTGGCCACCTGCATAAAGGTAAGGAAAGAGTATAGAGTATGCCTGAGGCAGAAGAAATAAGGGGTAAGAACCAGCCTGAGGCCCACATCAGTGGCAGAGGGGAATCTGAAAGACACCCTACAGTGCAAAGGGTCATGTGGTCAGTCATAAGAAAGAAATACAGGAAGATGCTAGAGGTGAGTGGACAAAGGACCATGTAATGGGACAGCACAGCATGAAGTTTCAGTTGCTACTGAAGTCTAAATTTTCTTAGACATTATTAGCCTATGACATAAGGGTGCCTCCAATGATAGACCCCCCCCCTCTGGGTAGGAAAGAGCTCCACCTCATATCCATTACAGGAACCCAATAACCCATCCTTGTCCTTAGGAGATGGAGGAAGTTGTGACTTCCAAGGGTCTTTGTCATGCAGTTTGTCTATTTTTTGTTGTTGTTGTTGTTGTATTTTAGTACAGGGACTATAGGATCTCACTACACAGATCCGACTTGTAGCGATCCTCCTGTTTGCAGCCTCCCAAGTGCAGGAATTAAAGGTGCATGCCACCACATCCAGTCTCAGTTACCTTCTCAGCGTGCTCTGGGAGCCGGGCCAGCACTGTACACCGGGATCGAAAACCAGACCCCGCGCCTGCCTAAGCACATGCTTTAGTCCACTGAGTTGTCTGTGCAGCTCTCAGTTTGTTTAAATTTGATAGCAACAGTGCACTTGTGTTTCACACTTCTAGGGAGCTCATGTTGGCAGGTGTGGGAGGTGCAGGAACTGCTGGTGTTTACTCAGAACAACTGAGGCAATTCCGCACAGTGCAGGCAAACAAAGGGTGCGAGTCCTGATGATGCACCTGTGGCTTCTACGCCTATGTTCAGGCAGGCAGGCTGTCCAGCCTAGCTTGGGAGCAACCAACTGCAAACTGCCCCTGGAAGAATTTCCAGGGCTCTGAGTACGCCCAGCTGAGCCCCACACTACGTGTTTGTTTCTATCGCCTCACAAAACCTAGGTACCAAACTGCAGGGATAGTAGCTGTGACACTTTATAAGGTCCATAGATCAATGTAACAAAAGCAAATTACCTGGGGTTGCAAGCAATAAGAAAATAATAAAGTTATACTCGTAATAGGGTGTTTTACTAGCGTATGTGAGTAAGGGAAGCACTCAATATATCCTTTCCCACCTGCTCTCGACCCTGTCCCATGTGTCTGTCGATTCACATCTGTGGAAGCTTTTTTTTAAGTTGCAGGAGGGGAAAACAGCTTGGTAAAAGAGGGGGTTCAGAAAAGAAGATGATGGAAGGAATAGAATTACCCCATCCCATCCTACAGGTTGGTGTGGGAGGTGACAGCCACGGAAATGAAACAGGAGTGGGGTGGGCCCCGAGCGCTGCATCACCACAAGTGTCCCAGAATCACCCAAAGAATCACATACAAGGAGTGCAGAAACCTGTCCACACACTAAAGGGCAAAGAAGCCAGCTGAAAGCCTGGATCCTGATACCCTGCATGAGTCCAGCTGAAGACCTAGAGCCCTTAACAATGCCTCCCACAAGTCCAACGAGCCCTAGAGCCCACAGTGATGTCTCGTGCAGGCCTGCTTCATGGATCTGCACTGGGAAGGCCCAAAGGTCAGGGGTGGAAATTAGAAAGTCTGTGCCAGCGGGATGAGGGATCCGTGCCAGCAGGCTGGGGGATGTGCACCGGAGCCAGGAAGCTCAAGGTAAGGACCAGAGCTCCCCCCAAATGAACCAGAGCTGTCCTCTGCAGCAATGAAATCCAGAGCTGCTCCTTAGGCAGGAGCAGCCAAGTTCATCAGGAAAGCCAGCACAAGGCCCTCCAGCAGAACAGCCCAGGAGAACCAGCAGCTGCCAACAGCTCCAGCAGCTTCTCCAAGCAGCATCCCAGAGCTTCCCGGTTCCTCCTCTCACGACGCTGGCAACAGCCCTCAGCTGGGCCTCCCACACCCAGCACCATGCTCGTTCAGTTCAGCTGTGTCACCAGTTGACCACAACCTGGCATCCACCATAGCTGCTGGTTCTTGGACAGCATTTTGCAAAGCAAGGAGCTAAAATACACTCATGCTCTGACTGTACACCCAAATATATGTACATTTGTTTATTTCTAAATTGTAGAAATATAGTATTAATTATTGTATAAGTATTATAAAACATACAAAAGCAGGAAAAATTAAGATACAATGAGTATTTGCGTGTTCTCTTCCTGTATCTCAGTGGATGGTGTGCACCCACTGCCCTGGAGACCAGTGCTCCAGAGAGAAGGTACGTCTCCTGAAAGTCCCCAGGTGTCCCTGGCTTCCATCTTTGCTAAAGGTTACATGCCTGGCAGCCCAGGGATTTCCGCTGACTTCCTCTGTATGGTTTCTATTGCATGTATCCCAAGGAACTGCAGTGGGCTGAGCGTGGTTGTGTCTGCTTCGTGCAGACTCATGTGTCAAATCTTAACTTCCAACACGGTGGTAGCTGGAGGTGAGGCCTTAGGATGGATTTCTCATAAATATGGTAACCTGTAAGAAAAGACACAGCTTGTGAAAGCCCAAGGAGACAGCCGCCTCCACCAGCTCCTGGCTCGTCTTGGACTTCTAGGCCTGCAGAGCTTCCAAAAATTCCTAAGTGTTTGTGGTTGAGGTCACTGCTGTGGTTTGACAGCAGTGCTCCAGAATTCATGCTAAACTTGGTCTCCCCTAAAAATTAAAATGTGGGGCCTGTAGAAGGCAACCAGGTCACAGTGGGTCCGTCTTTGTGAGTGACATTATGGAGATGTCATGCAGCACTCGCATGCTTCTTTGTCCTTTCCCAGGAAGACACTTCCCACCAGACACAGCACGTGGGTGTCTTGATCTTGGATGTCTCAGACTCCAGAACCATAAAAAATGATTTCTATTGCTCATAAATTATCCATATAATTTGTTATAGCAGCAAGAACAGAGTTGGGCAGCCACATAGCCCTGGTTGATGTGCTGTAGCAGCTGAGACTAAGAAACACGGGCAGTGGACCAGCAGTGGGGAACTGCAGCCACACAGACAAAGGAAAGACTGAGCTGCAGCCCAAGGCCTGTTGGAGCCTAGTGTCAGCTCCCAGGGACAGAAACAGCTGTGCACGGGAAACTGAGTCTGGAAGCAAAATGGCCTGTGGAGCATGATGTGGGCCAAAGCAAGGGGCTTAGCTCCAAGGCCCTGGCCAATGCAGAGATTTTTTAAGACTGCTTTTATGATTCACATTGCTTAAAGGCAAGAGCAATACCCCCAAGTGACAAAGGAATCTGTCTACACTGTAAGAAGGCAATTATAGATGGTCCCTGTATGCCCACCCCTTCTTGGCCCATATAGTTGGAAGGAGATGTGCTCAACAGGAACCACTAAATGATAACATGTGGGAAGGTCATTCCACTTGGTCCTAACCACACAAGAAGGGGACTGGCAGAAAAGAAAGCATGAACATAAGTGGTGAGGCAGGAATATGGAGGGAGGCTCAGAGTCATTAACAGTAAGAGAAAACTAAAACATGGCTGGGGAGATGGCTCGGTGGTCTAAGTGCCTACCTGGAAAGTGCAAGGTCCTGAGTTTGATTCTGGACCTGGAGCCCTGGGCATGCTGTGCTGCTCCTAAACCTGGCGTGGTGAGACATGCCTCTAATCCCAGAGCTGAGGAAGCTGAGACAGGAGGATCACTATGAGTCTGAGCTGTGTAGCAAGACCCTGTACAATCAAACAATATATTAATTTATTAAAATTAAAAAAGAGTAACTAAAGCAATATCAAGCCATCACTTTATACCTGTAGGGAGTTGGAAATCTGGATTGTACCAGGCTCAAATTGAATGGAGACTGAGATGAGAACAGATTAGAATTTAGAGAGCCTTTATTAGCCTGTCTGGCAGCTAGCCAGCTGCACTCCACATGGGGAAGCACTAATCAGCCACACCCAGCAGAGTTGAGTTCAGTCCTTTATAGTAAGGCTTATCAATACAGCTGCAAGCTATTTACGACTAGGAGATTTTCACAGTTTCTAGCGATAAACAGAACTTGACCCACATGGGTCAAGATATGGTTAGGGTGGGAACACATCAGCTCTGCACAACACTAGCAGGCTGAATGATCTGCACTTGAGCCAGAGAATGGTGCTCAAAGGGCTAGAGGTGCCTGACAGCTTTGCCTGTAATAGGAAAATAATAAGAGCCACATTGGTTCCAACCCATTACATGGATGATGCTAAATGTCGGTAGGAGAGTGTGGTTCTAGAGGGGTAGACCTCCAGGCGCTGTGGAATATCAGTACCCTCTGGACCAGGGCACCTTTTCCGGAAAAAGGAGACACAAGTGGCAGCAATCCATACAGCACGAGTAGCTAGTACCAACACAAGCTTGTCTTTCTCAAGCACGGTTGTCACAGCCACCGCAGTGCCCAGCAGTGGGAGAGGGGGAGAGTGGAGAGGTAAAGCCCCAAGTGCTGACAGTGAGGGCTGATCTGCGCAGATAGCAACACCGACGGATGAGTTCCGCAAACAGCTGTGGTGTGGGGGAGGGGACGACAGGACAAGGGAGGGCCCTTATGTGGCTCAGCGATGACACTGCAGGATGGAAACTTTCTAAAAGAAAGGGTAAAAGTAACAAAAAACGAGAACAATATCAAATTTTGCTAAACAAAATAATAAGAATTCAACAATGGTTGTTATATTGAATAATGTTGTCTTCAAATTTATTGTTTAGAGTATCAGACATAAGCATGCAAATTGGTAAAAAAAATTTATGAGAAATTAAAAAGGAAAGAAAAAATAAACTTTAATTGTTCCTTTCAATAGATCAGCAGAAATCAGCCGCACAATTATCCAAGCTAGCCTGTACATATGCATAGATAGATCTTTTCCCCTTCTTTCTTTTGTCCTTTCCCTTATCCCAGTTTCTCCTCCCCTTTGAACAGTTTCTTTCCCTTTCACAGTATCTATTGTACCTTTCAGATTTTACTTACTCTTTCAGGCTCTTACACTACAGGAACAATATAATGTCTACACATGTAGGTCTGATTTACTTCACTTAAGTGTATAGTCTCTAGTTTCATCCACCTACCTAGGAGCTAGGATTTTTTTTTCTTTTTTTGGCAGAACCAGGGATTGAACTCAGGCCCTTGTGCTTGCCAAGGAAGTGCTTATTCCACTGAGCCATCTCCCCAGCCCCTCATCCACCTACCTAGAAAGCCTTGAGTTTATCTTTTTTTATAGCTGAGTAATACTCCATTGTGTACAAATACCCCATCTTTTTATCCACTCCTCAGTTTATGGGCATTTGGGTTGTCTCTGTCTCCAAGATGTAGCTATGACAAATTGCAGGGCTATAAACATGGGTGCACATATATCTCTGTGGTATGATTGTTTTCAGTTCATTTGGAAAAATACCAAGGAGCAAAATAGCTGGGTAGAGAGGGACCTCCAATCCGAGCTTTCTGAGGGGTCTCCACACTGACTTCCATAGCGGTTGCACCAGTCTGCCCTCCAGCAGCAGTGAAGCGGGGCTCCCTTCGCCCACCACCTGTCCAGCATCTGTTATTGGCTCACTTCTTTATGCCAGTCATTCTTTCAGGGGTGAGACTGAACCTCAGGGTTGTTTTAACTTGCATGTCTCGGATGACCATGTTGAACATTTGGAAAAGAAACTTTACAGAAAATAATAAAAGTATTTAAGCAAGACAAAAAGAAAAAACAAACAAACAAATAAACCCTGCTGGCTGCAGAAGTCTCAGTGCTGTGCTCTTTCTGCAATGTGCGGGTGGATTCAACAACCTGACTGTGAGTTCGAGATAAACACAGGGAGCTACACACTAAAGATCCCCCACCCAGTGTGTGAAGGCTTTCCTTCAAAGCCTTCTTCTGCTCCACTTACACACACACACACACACACACACACACACACACACACACACAATCATTCCCCCCATCTGTTCAGAGACTGCTGCTGTTTTCTGATGCCCAACCTCTGCCTAAACACCAGAAATGAACCTGTCTTCCTGGGAGGGAGTCCTAGCTTGTGAAGTAACTAAGTCCATGGTTCCAGTGGGTGCTGTGCTTGCACAAGGTGACCTTGTAGCAGCCTCCTGTCCATCTTTGGGGACTCAGCCGTGGTGGATGCAAAATATCCTTTTAAAATATCTGTATTGAATATATACAAACTGTTTATTGCCCCCATTCCCTAAGTGACAGAGGCATTTATACTGTGCTATGTAGGTATTAGAAGTAATCTGGAGATTAAAGTAGAGGAATGGATGTGCATGTGTCATATGCAAATGCTACTTCATTCTACATGAGGAATAGGAACATCCATAGACTCTGAGGTGGGGGTGGGTCATGGAGTAAGAGCCTTGAATGTCAAGGGCCAACTCCATGTGTATTGCCAGGGCCTGTCCTAGATCAGTTTCATCAGCACTTTCCAGACTTCAAGACTTTCAAGCTGCATTTTTTAAAAATCAATCTAAGTGGTAAAATGGGCATTTTAGCATTTGGACTCTTCTGACTACTGGACATGTTTGGAAACCCAACAATGACTGATGCTCAGTGTGTGCAGAATGATGCAATCACTAGGAAAAATAAAAACAAAGTGGACACACACATGCTAGTGTCTGTCTTACCTCTAGTTGAATAAACAAGACTTTTCCCACATGAGTTCTGGGCTGGTTTGTAGTTTAACCTTCGAAGATGGTTTTCTGCTACATTACCCATTGAGAACCATTGTCGCTTAAGTTACCCACAATGCCTGTGAAGCACTCAGCTACCTGGGATGCTCCTCTGGAGGTTCTGGCTCTGAGGATTCAAGTTTGAGGCACAGGAATTTACAGTTTCAACAGTACATTTGGCCCCATATCCATGGGCTCCACATTGATGATTCCACACAACTGTGGTCAAAGATACTTGAGAAAGAAAAGCTCATGTTGGTACTAACCATGCAAACTTTCCTTTCTTGTACCATTCTCTAGAGAGTGCTGTATAGCAACTATTTACAAGGTTATCTACAGTGCAGCAGATGTTAGATGCAGTGCAGAGATGACCTAAGGTCTAGGGAAGGGCGTGTACCAGTTACACACAAAGCCCACACTGTTCTATAGTAAGGCCTTGAGCCTGCAAAGCTGGCATCTGCAGGTGTCCTGGAGCCAAGCCCCTTGCCCTGGCACTAGGTATAGAGTGGCAGCTCCACAAAGCTTGAACTTTCCTGCAGAAGTGGAATTAAAGGCTCTTTTCACCCATACTGAAAGGAATCTTTGCACCTTACTTTTGGAAATACTTTTTGTGTCTGCTTATTGAGCTCCTCACTGAGCTCTAAGACCAGGTGTGCTTCTTTATGTGGCTGTGGGTTTGTTCAGTGGCTCTCCCTTTCTGTGGTTTATACCTGGGTGTCTCCCAAAACCTCACACACTTATATTGGGCTTTGGGAGGTGGTTTGATCATGGGACGTGAGGCTCACCTTGGGAAGTGGGGAGGGGGTCTGTCCCCGAGGAGTTTATGGCCGGCTTGGTTAGGATGTAGGACCTGGCTAGAAGGTCTGGGTCCCTAGGGATGGTCTGGAGGTGCCTATCTCATCCCCATTCCTCCCTTCACTCGCTGTCTGCTTCCCTGCCAGGTCAGGAGCTGCTTCCTCCTTTCTACCCCTTCCTTCTTTAGAGCCTGAAACCTCCACACACTGGGAGCTAAAATAAAGCTTTTCTTTGTAAGCTGGGCATGCCAGGTATTTTCCCCCAGCAGTAAAGAAAATAACTAAGGCATGAGGATGACATTTCCTCAGGCAGCTGGGGCACAGGGGCGATGACCTGCAGATCCGCCATGTGTGGAGGTCAGGGAGCAGTGTGATGTGTGGCAGCTGCTGCCACCTCCAAAGAGAAGCCCAGTGGTCTTGTCCAGCCCTCCAGGCTCCTACTCTGCTTGTCAGCTCTTCCTTGAGACTATGAATGGAAGCTCTGGGGAGAATCCATTTGTGTCCACGACAGCAGAGAGATTTACGCTCTCTTTGGACTCAGTCACTTGAAGTTTCCTGTGAAGTTGCTGTCAGTAACTCTTAACCTCATCTGAACCAAGCTTTTCATTACATATAAGAGATAAAGGGCTATACCCCTCTGTGACATGGGCAAATGGCAGGAGATGTACAAATGACCTTGAGACAAGTCCCAGTAATAATGGCATGTATATATATATATATATATATATATATATATAAAATATGACAAAGCTGCCAGCCTTTTGCTGGGTCTGGCAGTAATTAATAACACCATACTTGTCACTGAGGCTGTTGAGAAACAGGCATCAACATTTGTGGGCCTAGTGAATTGGCCCAAAAATTTAAAGAAAAAAATCTGGTGGAAGCTATCAAAATGTAAAATGTGCTCATCATTGAGAAAGCAATTCCAGTTATAGCAATTTGCTTTGTAGGTTTATTCACAAAAGGATGAAAAGGTGGGTATGTGGGTGTGTGGATGAATGGATGGAAGGATGGATGGATAGATGAGAAGATGGATGGATGGGTAGATAAGTGAATGAGTAGATGGGTTGATGGATGGGTAGATGGGGGAATAGATGGGTGGGTGAATGAATGAATGGGTAGGTGAATAGATGGATAAGTGGGTAGGTAGATATTCACTGTGTCCCTCTTCATAATCATGAGGCTTTGGGACACAATCTAAACATCTACCAATAGGAGCCGTTACATAACTTGTGTGTCCAGATGCTGCAGCTGTTAGTGAGGATGAGGCGAGGCTGTATATGCAGACATGGAAAACTCTGTTTTCTTTACTAAAGAAAGCAAAGCTTATATTAATTAAACAGTGAGAAATGCCCAGTTTGCTTTTATGTTTTGTAAAGCAGTTGATCTGAGGTAATAAGAACGAAAGAGGTTAACAGCAAGGGCTTTCCTCCCATCCCCACCATTGAGGAGCTGGGTGTTGCTGTCCATGTTACTCAACTTCCTTGAACCTCAGTTTCTTTATGTTTGAAGTGGGAGCCATAATAGCCACTTCATAAAATTCTTGTGGTGTTCAAGAGAGGTCATAGACAAATTCTCAGCACAATATTAGACTTAATGAATGCTACTTCCCATTTCCTTAAGCATGAGAGTTAAACAGACATAAACAAATATGTGTATATATAGTTAAGACTTGATCTGTTTCTTATGCACCTTAGTTATCCTCAGTGAACTGTAAATCTGAGACCTTGAAGCCCGTGTCTCAGAGTGACTGCAGCTCACAGTGAAGGAGGAAGACAGTGCAGGGTGCAGAAGGAATTGTTGATACTCATTTTGCTAACCTGAGTCGAAGTCAGTTCTAATTCATTTATTCTCTGTCACTCCGAGATCTCATTTGATGTCTTTACAATGGGGATTTAGCTAAAGCTGCATTTTTAAGCCAAGAATTCAGATCTTTGCTTGATTTTGAAAGGTAACAAAAATGAGTGTGGTAGGCTGGGACTCCATATTTAAAAGGTAGAAAGAGTCTGTTTCTACAAAGCTGCCTGCTCATGCTCTGGCCCTGCCTACCCAGGTCTAGCTTTTATTTTCTCATATTTCACAAGATATAGGAAAAGAAATTATTTTAGTTTTCCTTTAACTCTAAGGAAAACAACACATGTACAATAAATAGGAGGTGAAGAGAAATCTTGGTGGCTGGTGAACCAGAGGCTCTTCTGACTCAGGGTGGGCAGCTGGCACTAAATGTTAGCCCCCTGATGCCACCCAGATCCCCAAGCCTAGTGCTGCCAACCATGCTGTTTCTAAAAGAAGCTGAAAATTTATCCTTTATTTAAAATACCCTGAGTTCTACTTAGTGATGGCCATAATTCTTCCAATTATAAAAGCATATCCAAGCCCAAGATTGTGTAGGTCAGGAGGCACATCTGTGGGCCAGATGTTGCCTGAGACTAACCTTGGGACCTTGAATCTAGCCTCTTCACAGAGTGCATGGGGAAAGGATCAGGAGATGGCATTTATGAGCCAAGTTCTGCTTGGGCAACAGATGGTGCATTCAAATAAGCATAAATTGGGGCGGACTTATTAAGAGAGAAGCTGCTCACAGAAGTGTGGGTAGGATATGGGGAGCCTGCAGAGCAATGCAAGGTGTGGGGACAGTGGCCATGGAGCTGCCATCTCCACAGCCCAGACGAGAAGAGGGAAAGCAGAATGGGGCAAGCCTCCTGGAGAGGGACAGAGGCCTTAGTGGAGGCCTACACCAACCTGAGCTGACCCTTCGGAGGGACCAGAGAGACAAAGGTCCAGCTGCTGTTCCCCTTGCTCCTGGTGCTACCTGTTGGCCAGAACCACTGGAAGCAAGAAGGCAGAGAAACCCTTACGTATGTGCACGTGGCTTGGTCCTTGGTGCAGAGGGCAGGGTACAGGGGGATGGAGGTTGTAGGACAGAAACAGCACTCTGGCCTAGGATAGAAGCAATGGACTGTGAGGATTAGCAGGTGCTATGGTTTAGGTCTAACTTGCTCCTCATAGTCTGGTGTTCAGAGGTGAGGCTTTCAAAGCCAGGAGGTGCCCGTACTCATTGGTGGCTTAGCCCATTGATGGGCACATAGCTGAACATGTTGTCGGGAGGCGTGGCCTTGGCAGAATGGCCGGGCTGCAGGGGCTTGGTGTAGAAGGACACCTTTGCTCTGTCTGCTTCCTAGGTGTAGTTAGGCAGCTTCCCTCTGCCTATCCATCCAACATGCCATTTCTGTCTCAGCTCCCCTGACCATGTACTGAACTCTCTAAAGTCATGAGCCAAAATATCCCCCTTCTTCTATGCTGTATATGTCAGGTCTTTGTCCCTGTAAGGAGAAAATTACTACTACACAAGGCTTCTGCTCAGCCAGCCCAAGCTTTCAGAGTTGCCGTGCACCCAGCAAGCCACCTGCCCTTCGTGGGTTGTGACTGTGAAGGAGGAGGGGCACCTGGGCAGAGGTGGCTGCAGGGGTCAGAAGACAGAGCTGGGCAGGTCAGGCTGAGGACCGTCCACTTTGAGCTAATGCAGAGGGAGCTCAGTGGTGCGCAGACTAGCAGCTCCCTAGAATGGGGGTCTGAGGTGGTTTTGCTTCCTGATACAACCTAAGCAACTTGAGCTATTCCTGAAGCATCATAGATGCTCGATAAGTTCTTGCTGCGTGAGCTGTTTGGGCAAAATATGGCAGCCCTACAAGGTGCTCACTGTGGGGCTGACCCACCCGCCTTGTTTCTCAGGGATTAGACTACCCAGGGTGGTTGAGGTGTCTTAATCTTTTACCAACAGTTCTTGGGAGAGCCCCATTACCCAGGGGCTGCGAGACGCATACCAGGTCCGCTTTGGGATTTCCTGACTCAAAGAAAAAGAACCCTGAAGCCTCTTCCACAGATGCCTCTGCTCAGAAGCTGGGAGTGACTCTGGGAGCAAGTGGCTTGAGTCTCTGCACATTTCTTACTTGGCAAATCAACAAGCACTTGGATTAGAGGATTAGGCACTAAGTGAGTGGCTGATGGCATCTATGAGACGCAGCGCACAGACTGCAAAGTGTGTGGCAGGACACGGGCTGAGCCGCAGCTCTCTAGGCCAGAGGCCAGAGCACTCACTGGGCAGGAGGATGAGGACCCGCCCTAGGGCATGACTGGCTGTGGTTCCCCCTCCTGCCCTGTGCAGGGGCGAAGCAAAGTGAAATATGAGCCCCATTCTCATGCCATTGGTCCATGCTTCCTAGATGTGTACTGTATCCAGGGTGCTCCAGGTTCAGAGCAGGGACCCCTGTCCTGCCCTGCTCCCACCCTGCCTGACTCGAATGCTGATTCCACAGGTAGTGAGCTAATGCTGCCATGGTCAGCCCAGGGTGGGGATTGCAAATCTGTGTTTTTACAAGCAAGCACATGGGGTGCTTCTAATGTGGGGAGTTCTGCCATCACCAGGAACCCCACATGTCTGGGAGGATAGCAACCAGCCCTGGGTGGAACACAGCCTTGTATTAAGGACTCAAATAGGCAGATCGTGAGAACAAAAGCTCCCATTTTCAAAATTGCTCCTGGAAAGCCAGCAGAAAGGCTCATCACTGGAGGTTGAATGGTGTTTCCAAAAGGCCAGCCCAACTGCTTTCCCTCCTCTGTGGAAAGAAATCTGCTTCTTCAGTCGGACACCAGATGAATGGCTGGCTCACAGGGCCTGCTGCTCAGAAGCTAATAGAGATGGAGAAATGGCACCAGTCTTTAAGTGGCTCCCACGGCGGGCTATTCTTGCACAAGGAGCGGTGGGCCCAGGGCCCGATTTCAGTCTCACTCTGGGTGTGCGGTATTGAAAGGGCAGCATGCAGAATTGCCTGCGCTATTTAAGTTATTATTTCTTTTTGTTAATTTTTTCCAAGTCCAAATGGTTAGATTAGCAGAAGTTAAATGCATGTGTGGTACAACCTGTGATTCTAGACAGGCCAGGCAAGCCGCCTGGTGTCCCAGTTCAGGAAGGCTTACTAAGCTTCCAAGCCCGTCATGCCCTTGCAGGAATAGGATTTCGCCTTTGTGCTGTGTGCCATGTGCTCCACAGGGCCCTGCACCCAGGCCGCACAATCTTCAGGGGTGCTGCTCACAGAAGCTGCAGTGTGAGTGGCACCTGGGGCACTGTGCAGTGCACAACCTGCGCAACCTTACGTGACAGCCAGAGGCAGCCATGCAACCTGAAGAATCTGTTCCAGGCCTCCCATTGGCTGGGAGGAATAAGGGAGTTCACTTATTTTATTGCTTTCAAATAATACAGGACTGAAAACCCAGACAAATGAAACACCCAAGAGAATCTGAGTATCTGCATTTCCAATTACACTGAACATGAATTCTTCACCCACATAAGTGCCAATTTGTATTATTCTGAGTTCCACTGAAATTGGCACGAGCCCCCGGGGCGCTTCTTGCCTAGTCTCACTTGTTACTATGAGATAATTGGTTTAAAACTGATTACTGGGTCACTAATTATGGGTCCTATTGACAGTGCATTTCAGCTTAGGGAAGCAATTAAAAAGTTCACCCTAATTAATCAAGGGTAATTAACAGGTCTTAAATTTTGTCAAGAGATTAATTATCAAGAAATCCAGAACAAATCAATATACATTCCAGAAGGTTGGAGAGACCTCAGTTCTCTTTAAAAAAAATTATTATTTTATTATTTATTTATTTGGTACAGAGATTTGCAATGCCTGACACTGTGGTACTGGAGATCGAACCTGGGTCCTTGCACGTGCCAGTCAGGCTCCTAGACTGCTAAGCTATCTCCCCATCTGTGGCCTGAGTCCTAATGGAGGTTATTTGGACGATTCATTCACGCATTCACTCATTCATTCAGCAAACACTCATTGAACACATGCGTAGTGCTGACCACAAACCAAGGGACCCCGGTGGCTTTGCTGATGCAGCTTCTCCTTGAAACAGGGAGTGGAGTAGCACGTGACCAGGCACTTTCTAGGTGACTGTAGAGAGCATAACCCCCAACCGTCTCCTTACTTTTACGCATGCACAGTGCTAAGGGTCTACACGCATTATCTGTACAGCGACCCTAGTACATAGCTGCAATCAGCTGCTTCCATTTACAGAAATGGAGGCCCCCAGGACTTGAGGCACTTGCTCGGAAACATCGGCCCGGGAAGCCCCAGAGCTAGGCGCTGAGTCCAGGGAGAGCCACCTCACTCTGCTGCACCTGCCAGCGTCGGTTCTGTGAATCACTGTGTCCTCGATTCCCTCAGGGTAGCAAATAGGAAGTCAGCAGGCTGCGCTGCTGCGCCAGGGACCTGGAGCCAGACTGCCGGGGCCAAACCCCGGGGCCGCTGAGCGACCCAGAGCAAGTTCTCTCGACTGTGTTGCGACGCTGCCTCTTCTGTGTACAGTGGGCCGCTAACACAACCAGCTGTACTTATTGAGCTATTTGGTTATTTATTATTGCGCTATTTTAAGATGACGCAGGTAAAGCTTTGAGAGTTCCCAGCGCGCAATAACTGCCCCGCAGAGGCTCGGGTTGCTATTCTCCGTTGCAGCCTTTTGCTGAATCAAGAAGTTACCTTTTGGTCTCAATTCTACTGTCTTGCGTTTTTATGCCATGCAGATTTTTGTTGGAGTTTTAGGGCGGAATTTCTGTGTAGCTTTAGAGTGAACTCTAGCTCCTAAAATTCACAAGCTGAAGCCTTCATGCCCAATGTGATGCTGTTTACAGTCAAGGTTTTAGGGACAGTGTTGGGTCGCGTGGGTGGGGCCCTGTGGTTGTACGATTCTCAGGGCCACTCTTTCCATCTTTCTCTCTTTCCCCTCTTTCCTCTCATCTCCTCCTCCTGCTCCTCCTCCTCCTCCTCCTTTCTTTCCTTTCCCACTCTCCTCCAGCCCCTTTACTGGCAGTACGATCCGAGACTCCAGACTTCCAGCTCCATTACAGTTAGAAGACAGTGTCTATCTTCTGCAGCCATTCCGTGGGGTTCAATTATGGAAGCCTAAGCCGACCAGTACAGAATATTTGCTCCGTTTTCAGTCTCGATCACCAAACATTCTCTGGGGCATAAGTACCCCATAGGAATTGTCAGTCTGGTCCCTGTGGTATAATACGCTCTGCTGCCCACAAGATAGCAGGGATAGCCGGGAGGAGAGCAGCTCCAGAAAGTGGTGTTTCATGAACTCTATGGCCGCATCCTTTCAGCAGGGAATAGTCATAGATGAGATGGAGCAAGAGCCAAGCCTGAGTTCAACGTTTTGACAACGTCTAAGGATCTACGGAGGTGAGAAATAGAGGCCAGAGCAGTTACCAATGAGGAATGAGCAATAAATTGAACCCAGAACCCTGTGTGCATCTCAGCTACCTATCTGGGATGGCAAAAATAAGACTGTGTGCAGCGAGAGGCAGAAAGTGTGATGGCTAGTGTGACACTTTGGACTTTGCAAGGTGACAATGCAATACAGGGCACATACTTTATGAGATTATTTTATAATGAATCAACCCAAGAATCATATACAAAGAGTGCAGGAAATCTGTCCACACACTACAGACCAAAGACTCCAGGTGAGGGCCTGGATCCTAATACCCTGCATGAGCCCAGCTGCAGACCTAGAGCCCCTAACAGTGTCTCTCACAAGCCTAGCTGGAGGCCTGGAGCCCACAACAATGTCTCACGCTGACCTATTTCAAGGATCTGCCCTGGAAAGGCCCAGGGGTCAGTGGTGGAAGCTAGGAACTAACTCAGTGCCAACAAGATGAAGGACCTGTGTCAGCAGGCGGGGGATCTGCATTGGAGCCAGGAAGTGACACTCAAGGTAAGAACCAGAGCTCCCCCAAAAGTGCCACAGACATCCTCAGTGACAATGAGGTACCGAGCTCCTCCACCAACAAGAACAGCCACGCTCACCAGGAAGGCCAGGATGACCAGGTCCTCCAGCAGAATAGCCCCGGAGAACCCGCAGCTCCCAACAGCTCCAACAGCTTCTCTAAACAGCTTCTCTAAAACCTCTCTTCTTCTCCAGTTCTGCCTCCTGTGCTGCTGGCAACCACCCTTGGGTGGGCCTCCTAGACCCAGCACCACCCTGGTTCAGTTCAGCTGAGTATAACAAGCTGGCCACCAGTTGGCATCCACTATAGTCAGAGATGTAGCAGCTGGAGTGAGGTGGCCTGTGTTCAGTTCTATTCCTGAAACTGGCTCACTAGTGACCTTGGGGAGCCTGCTAAGCCCACATGATGTCCCCTCCTCTCCTAACAAATAGAAGCTACCACCCCACAATGAGTTGCTGAGAGAGATCAAGGGCACGGAACCTGTAAAGTAACCCAGTCCCCACACTTAGCACCACTAAACAGCCTGCATTGTTACTCAGCAATTCCAAATGCCAGTTGCCAAAAAGAGAGCTTGCAGTTTATCCCTGCATTTGCCAGCCACTGGGTCCATAAGGTTTTCTAGCTGTTGTCTCAGGCTAACATTGGTCTCTGAATGCATTGCCTCTGGTCCAGTCAAAGAGCAACCCTGCATCTTCTCCTTTCTCTTCTGTGTCAGTGTTCACTTGAATAGAGCTCCTTTATTGAACCCTACTCAGTGCCACGCTTCCGTAGGAGACAGTGCTCTTTTTCTGCAAGAGCAGGGGTGCAGCTGCAGGGTCTTCCTGGAGATGCGAACCCAGAAAGGAGTGTGTTTCATGGACCAGAGGAAGGTACTTAGAGACATCCAAAGAAGCTGGGAACAGGCTGCTCCATGGAGCACAGTGGGACTTCTAGTGAGAAGGGCCTTGGGAAGGACGGGACCCACAGAGAGGCAAGTCCATGTGCATGGGCCACTGGGCTCCAGAGAGCATCAAGACAGCAGTTGAGTACCCACAACTGGAGAGTTCTGGAAGCCGCTCCCTGCCAGAACGGTGAGTGTTGTGGAGTAAGCCAGAGTCATTTTCTATTTATCTGCTTCCCTCTGTATTTGCTTCACTTCTGTCCTCTCAGCATTTAGCAGTCTGAGTACTGCAGCTAGTGTACCTCTGGGCTGGCAAGTTTTATTTCGGTTGGAGCAAAACTTTAAAGAGAAATGTGATTCTTCTGAAATAAGAAGTGAATCATTAATCAGAGCCGCTCTCTGTCCCTCCTGGCAGCCATCTAGCCTCCCGTCCATCACTGGGCATCCACTCAGCTGGCTGTGTTCATCCTTTGTCTGCCCATCCATTCACCCAGCAAGTATTTATCCAACACCGTCTGTGCACCAGGCACTGTTCTAGGTACTGCAGAGACTGCAAGACAGACACTTGCCTTCTAGGTACTCACCTCCTGGTGTCAGGAGCCACGTGATAAATAAAACATATGGTATATCAAGCAGTGATAAGTGCTTTGGAAACCATAAGTCAGAGGAGGGAAATGGGATGTTGGGGAACTCACAATTAGAATGGAAATTCAAGAAGTCACAGTGGAGCCCCAGGTATCAGTCATCCTTTCCCATCAAGAGATTTTTTTTTTCAGTACTGCAGGTTGAGCTCTAGGCTCAATGGGCTTCACCCCACCCATACCCCTGTAGGAGACACTTCCAGGTCCTCGTCTTGGACCAAGAAACCAATATTTGTAATCCTAAAATTATGTTATTGGAATCCCATCAAGTTGATTCCAATCTACCACTTTCCATGCAACCCATGGCAAAAATGAGAACACTAAATTATATTTTTAATCATAGAGGTGTCAAGGGGCTCTAGGTCCAGCCATGAAGATGGCTTTCTGGAACCAAAAGAATGACCCAGGGCCTCACCCAGTTTTATTCAGTGGGGGGTGGCTTGAGAATTGACTGAGAATTGTGGGAAGTAGGTGACTACTGTGAGCTGAGCTAGGTGAGTGGCCTACATTTACCTCTGCCATGTGCAGATAGGATATGCAGAGAGAGTAATCTGCATTATATAGTATTTGATGGGAAGTCTGGTGCTTCAGCTTTGATGTAGTCTTTCAAGCCCCAGGAAGTCATAGCCTCTATCTCGAGGCTCGATCCCAGCTGGCAGCACGGAGCATTAGCTCTACCATCCTGTCTCCACCAGGCTCACATTAAGGAGCAGCAGGCTTACCAGGGAAACACGCATGCCACCTTCAAAGACTATCACCATCACCTCAGGTAGACCAACACACATTGCTTAGGGCCAACTGAAGGAAAAACAGAGGTTCTAGCCAGCTCTGTACATCACAATACAAGAAAATAGGATCAGGCTTAGTCAAAATGGAGACAGTTGCTCTTCTTTCAAGGAGAGCTGTTCAGGTGGTCCCCCCCAAACCCCCAGTTTTTGTACTTTTTGAGAAAGGGTCTTGCTAAATTTCCAGGTGTGAGCTCAAACTTGTGATCCTCCTTCCCCAGCCTCCCTGAGGGCTGGGGTCACAGGTGTGTGCCTGCATGCCCTGATCAATCAAGAAACAGGTTAAGAGGACATGACATTACTTTAGTGACCTCCTGTGGGTTGTGTTGTAGAAGCTGAGGTAGCTTCATTGTACACAGTTACCCATTCATGAAGGTATTTAGCATGCACACATAAACCAGAAGAGTTTTGTAGTTTGGGTTATCTAGTGTTGTTACAGTTTATCTCTAGATGGCCCCCAGCCTCTGTACTCATAGGTGGGTTTGGGGGAGGTGGTTGGGTCATGGATCAGGCCTCTGATGGGTTTATAGGTAAACTGATTAGGGAGTTGAGGCCTGGCTGGGGAGGTGGGCCCTGGGGGCGCGGCCTGCAGGGCCAACCTCTCCCCTTCCTCTCCCAGGATCTCTTTCTGCTCTAGGCTGCCACACTGTGAGCAATTCTGCCACACTGCCCTGCCTTGGAGCCAGCTGACTGTGGCAGGAAACCTCTGCAAACTGGGAGCCAAAGCAAACCAGCAAACCTTCTCTGTCTTAGCTACTTTTCTCTCACTGCTGAAACAAAAGACCTGATGTCCCAAGTAAAAGGAGTTGGTCCAGTTCACAGGCTGTGGAGGTCTCAGTCCATAATCTGATGGCTCCAAGGCAGGATGACACATGACAGAGAGCAACGGTTCATGGTGGTGGATGGGTGGCAGGGTGGGCGTGGCACTCCCACCCTTAATCCCAGCACTGGACCATGAATGAATCAGGAACTCTAGATTCAGCCACCTCCCAAAAGCCTCCTCCCCCTTGACTGCATAAGGCTTTGGGGGATGCCCTGACACAAACCATAACATCTCCTCTTTTATACTGTGGGTGTCAGGTATTGCGTCTCAATGACAGGCAAGTAACTAAGACAAGCTTTACTCCTAATCTGCATCACTCCTCACTGGACTTTCCTTGCGAGTCACCTTTTACGTTTCTAGCCTGATCCAGCCGTCTCTTGTTTTGAAGGGGGTGACCTCCCTCCTGAACTGCACAGTGCATGCGACTCAGCCCTGGTAGTCAGTGCCTTCACCTCCCTGGTCACATTGATTCCTTACCACACAGCTGTAAGGAGTGCTCTACACTCCGCCTGGCATCTTCTGAGGAGTGACAGAGAGGCTTTATCTTTGGATGGCTGCAGGAATGTTTTCTGTAGTAATGAGATTTACTATGATGTAATGGTGTACCTCCGCGGGCAGCCACCATTGCAGAGGAGTGGATTTCCCCAATCCAGAGGACACTTAAGAGATGGACAGGTGTGACATCCTGATAGCATCACTGGGCCTCAGCATGTAAGCAAGCCAGATCCTGCCATCCCTAAGCTACCAGCTCTCTGAGCTAATGATTTTCTCAAGCTATATGTGTCATTTGATTTGAGATTCTGTCATCTGTAACCCAACAATCTTGATAATCATAGGGATCAGTGAATATTCAATGAATGGATAAAAACATCAGAATTTTGCTGGCAGGAATCTTAAGGAATGTGAAACTCCATCACTTGATTTCTATTTTCCACATTAAGTTCAATATAATCTCTAATGTGATATTGATTTGCTCTTCATATTTAACTTGGTAGTTTAAAAAAAGAATTTATGTTAAGGCATGAAGATAGGAAGCAAATCGTCTCCTAAATATGTTTAGGTGTGATTTTAGCATGTTTCAAAAGTACTAAATATTCCACATGAAGAATACAGAGAGGAACACACAAAAAAATAAAGTTGTGTTCTCTAAACCCCCATAAATCATTAAAGTGGCACTTCAGATTTTTCTTTTTCTACATATTTTAAAAATAAAATCTGGGGCTGGGGAGATGGCTCAGTGGAATAACCGCTTCCCTGGCAAGCACAAGGGCCTGTGCTCAATCCCTAGTTCCATTTAAAAAAAATAAATAAATAAATAAAATCTGATAACACTCAAACGCCCTTCAACTTGTATCTATTTTTACTGAAAAACATTTTAGTGCTTCCTCACTCCAGCAGCTGTTCTTCTATAAGATGCTTCTGACTACAATCTGGAAAGAATTCGAAGTCCTGGAAGGGCACAAAGGACAGCATGGCAGACACCTGCTCTCCCCTTAGCTACAGCCAGCGGTCGCTGTTCCTGTGCTTGCTTTTATCTTGTAAAGGCCAATTGCACAGACATCCATGTTCTCCTGTTTTCATTTATTTTGCATCATTGTAAAAAGATTGCAGTTGAATCCTTGCCCCCATCACCCCTCAGACTAGTCCCGAGGTGGAGCTGATCAGATCCGTGGCCTTACTCCCAGCCAACACCAGACTGCTCTGATCCTGTGCTTAAAACCAACCTAATTACACAAAGGTGAGATTTTATTGTTGTCTTAATTTTCATTTCTCAGATTCCTGCTGATATGAAATATACATTTCATGTGTCATTGGAAAGGTACCTTTTTCTAGTGTGAATTATTTCTTCCTGCCTTGTTCCCTTTCCTCTGTTGGGATAGACTTCTTTTTCTCTTTAGGGAAAGGTGCTATTTCTACAGAAAGGACATCACCATATATAGCCAATGTATTTTGCTGTGCAACAGGTGTCCTTCAGTCATGATAGTATAATATGGTATAGCATAGCATAGCGTAGCATGGCATGGCATAGGATAGCATAGCATAGCATAGTACAGCACAGTATAGCAGAGGATAGCATAACATAGCATAGCACGGCATAGCATAGCATGGCATCACATTGCATCACATTGCATGGCATAGCACAGCATGGCATGGCACAGCATATTTAAATGGCTTCCTAGTTGATGGACAGGTCTCCCAGGTTAAGGAGCATGGCTCTAGCGCTAAACGATTATTATAATTTCATAATCTTTTATCAGAGCTGCATGGCGCTCTCACTTCTAGCTTGTTTTTAAGTGTAAGATGTTTATGTATTTGTTTGTTTGTTTTTTGAGACCCTTCGGGAGTGCTCTTAGTGTAATTAGTGTAGGGTTTAGCTCAGGATCTGGAATTTCCAGAAGCTCCTCCAGGTAATTCTAACTTGCACCCAGGATTGGTAAACTGTTTAGAAACAGTGATCATAGCCCTGATCACTAATTCCCCAGTCTACCGGCAGAGAATTCTGTCTGGGAATTACGAGGGATTTCAGCCCTAGGTTTATATCAGAATCATCGGTGGAACTTGAGGCACAAACTGCTAAATGTCTGTGTGGAATATTGGCCATCATTATTATAGAAAAATAGATACAGCTTCACAGGTGATTCACAGTCAGGGCTAAATCCTCATTTTCTAAGTTGTTCTTTTAAAATAATCCACCTTACCTATTTTTATACACATGGATATAGACTTGATTCTCACATCATGCTTTAGTAGAATGTTTTTGTTTATCTTCAACATGCATTGCGTTTTTCTGGAGAGCTTGGTGGACTCCAGGACTATTAGCCCAGGCTATTGACTCAGTGATATCAGGATTTTGGCCAGCTCCTGGCCTATTTATTTGTTTGTTTGTTTTTTGAGACCCTTCGGGAGTGCTCTTAGTGTAATTAATGTAGGGTTTAGCACTGACAGCAGTGCCTGTGCTGTCAGTCTAGTACCACACTCTGCGAATGGCTGGGGCATGACCATGCACGCCAAGGCTTTGTGCCGGTGAGGGCTTTCCCACTGCAGTGAGCCTGAGCCTGAGCCTGAGCCTGAGCCCTTGGCTGAGTGCCGCAGACCCGTGAGAAGCTGAGCAAGGGGCATCAGCATTCGGAGCATCCGTCACTGCTGATGATCGCTACTACAAGCACTTTCTCAAGCCCCAGTCCTGGAGTCTTCAGTTCAGCTATATGAGGTCATTTCCATGTCCCTCCACTGTCCATCTCACTCCCTTCTTGTGGGTAACTCACAACTGTGCCTGCAGTGACCACAGTGCTCTGTTATGACACTGCACCTGCCCAGGGGGTGAGAAGGAGGCTAAGGCTTTGGATCCCCTTGGGAGCACCATCTTCCAACCCGTTGTCTACTGTGGAGCAACTGAGCTCCCTAAATTGCAATTCTGATCATGTAACCCTTCCCACCCACTCTTCAACAGTGCCTCGTGGCTTTCAGAAAAACATTCCAGACTCTGACCATGGTGCTTCAGGTTGGGTTCCCCAAGGCAGACCCTGAGATGGAGTTGGGCATGAAGCGTGCTTACTAAAAGGTACCCCTGGCACCAGCAGCTGTGCGTGGGTCTGGGCACCCACTGGGTGCCAACTGTTGAGCTGCTATGGGCTCCAGATAACTTCAACTGTCTCCCAAGGGAGCTCTGGAGTTGGGCTGGTCTGCCCCAGCTGTTCTGAGCTGGGTCATGGTCATTGTTTTCCTGTTCTCTCTCTCTCTCTCTCTCAGTTATTTGCCCCTCTTATAATCTACTTTTCAGACGCAGTATTTTTCTTTCAGTTCATCTTGTGTCCTTCTGCCTCAGGACCTTTCATATGTGTTTGCTTATCTTGAATGTTATCTACTGCATCTGTGACCTCCCTCCCTGCCACCAGCATCTAACTCATCTGGAAGGTCTTTGTTCAAGTGTTACTTCCTTTGGGGAACCTTCCTGGCTCTCTACCTAGGCTAGGGTACCTGCTGTGTGCTTTCCAAGATTAGACACCCATTATACCAGGAACCAGAAAGTGGATTCATAGGACTTTTAGTGAAAAAAGAAACAGGCCTGAGATCCCATTCAACTGATGTGATGAGACAGTCTCTGTGTGTAGCACACTGATTTCTCTTAAACTTCAGCCCAGATTATTATTTAAAAAAAAAATCTGCCCTATATCTCTTATACTGTGTTGGGGTTAAATCTTAAAAGGAGACAAGTGCCAGAATCGGAGCCATGAGCCTCAAGTGGAAGGTGGATGGAATGCCATAAATTCAAGCGCACTAGATTGGAAGTCGCTCTTCCCCAGGATTCTCCTCCCTTATTAAGAGCTCCACATCACCGAATAATACAGCAGAACAGCAGCAGCAGGCTACCCTTTCCCGAGGGTTCTCCAGGCAACACCATTCTGCTCCAGGCCACCTTATGTCCCTATACCTCAAATCAGCACTAGGAGAGTTTTCAGTTCTTGCTAAAGGAGCCACATGTGAAGGTTAAGTAATTTGCACAACATCACACTGTAGTTAGCAGCAGGGCTGGACTTTCCAGGGCTGGAATCGCCAGGCAGTGAGCAGTGCTGGGGGTGCCTGAGCCTCCCAGAGGTGCAAGAGCCTTCCCTCTGGCCCAGGCCCTGGTCCTCAGCAGATCTCAGAGACCCGCCCTCCGCAGTGGACACTTTCTGTCCCCATCTCCCATGCCCACTTCCCTCCCACAGCACAGGCTGCTCCCATCCCAGCATGCCTCAGGCTACAGCCAGGCTGAGTTATGACAGAATTCACCAGAAAATTCCCCCATAAGGGGAAGGGGCCAATCTAATGTGAATTATTCTTATGGTAAGCTCCCCAAAGCCAGGGACGTGATATGATTTATCTCAGTATAACCCACAGTCCTGGGAATAGGGCCTGGAACTCTGAACACAATAAATGTTTATGGAATTGACTGGTATTTTCGGAGAGACTGGGGACCAGACACACACACACACACACACACACACACGCATACACACTGATTTTTCTGTGCTCTGTGGGTGTGAGTCTGAGTCTCTCTTCCCCTGACATGTTATGTGTATAGCCTCGTCACTCATTTTAATTACATTATTGTGGGCTGTTTTTGGCCTTTGGCTGTATCTGAGACCAAATTGGAAAATTTAAAAGCAGGCATCTTCCTTACCCTGAGCTTACACCAGCAATTGCCCTGGGGGTGAGTTGGGTCGCAGGGGTGGGGAACTCACTTTCCAGGAGCTTCCCCTTTGTTCTGCTTGCATTTTTCTTTTAACAATGTGCATGTATTATCTTTTCAAAAAACTAACAATAGAAACATTGAGGAAAGAAAAGAAAATAGCCACTTCACTCTCCAAACCATCAGTGGCTTACATAAAAGCTTTTAGAGCTGGATTAGTTAGAGATTAAAGTAGAGGTCTGTGCTAGACAGGTTCGCAAGCCCCTGGGGACACGTTGCTGCCACCTCGAGGGGGAAGGCAGACAGCACACAGGTGTGGCTGACAGCTCTGTGCAGTTAGGTTCTGGCCACCTAGGGACATGCCCAGGGGAGGCGTCCTCTCCCAGCAGCTGTGCTGACCCCACTTCTCACTCAGTTATTCTCTTTGCTGGGTCAGTGACAGATCTGTAAGGATTAGGCAAAGTAAGCACTGAAATCTACTCATAAGATGAAAATCTGTCCCCTCATTCTCAGGCTGCAACGAGTGATTAAATCAGAGAAGTCAGGCTCCGGGGCAGGAGGCCAGCTGTGGCCTTTAAGTTCGAAGCTCTGTTACAGCCTCCGCTGTGATTTCAGCATTGTTGGCATCTGGTCCCCAGACTCTGTGGCAGCTGTTTGAAGCCTCAGAGTCAAACCCAGGGAGGATTGGGGTCCCCAAGGTGGACAGCATATGTACAACTGGATAGAGAGAGCGCCATGGCTTTCTGAGTCCAGGATATTCCTAGAGGGATTAATTTTCATCAAATGACTTCTTAATGAGCGCGTGCTTACCTCCAACTTTGGAGACCTTAAAGCTTCTGAAATGTGAAGCTAATCAGCAGGCTGGTCTGCTTTGCCTGTGAGTTCACACAATCAGAAGCTCAGAAGAGAAGAGGGCGAGTTGGTAACCGCCAGGAGCTCACAGAGCGAAAACAGGAGTTTGGAATTCAGCAAATGGCCTTGCTCTGTCCTCCTGCAAAACGCTGGGCATGGAGGGAGTGGGGCAGGGTGAGCCTGCAAGTAGGTCTCTGGGGCTGGATTTGGTTTACAGATTCATTTTATTGAGTGCCCCCAAATAAATAAATAAATGTGGGGAATGGCATGCGCAGATGTGGCTTCTACGTAAAAGAAGGAACACTGCCAAGAACAGGTCTGCATCTCTGTACGGACAGCAGGCTGGAGCCACCTGGCTACTGTCCCTCTGTGAAGGTTCCTGAGTGCTCCACCCATCACACCCACCCTCTCCCTTAATGGGCAAGTGGTATGGCACGCTGTGTCACCTTCCCAGCCCTCACGGGCATTTGGGTCTGAGTTTGCCATGAGAGAGAAACTACACTCCTACTTGGAAGAAGTTGCCGAGGGGTTCATCTGTCACATGTGGGGGTCATTTGGCAGAAAGGTGAGGCCATGGCTGCTTCACTAGAGGCTGTTAGGAGAGGTCCTTCATCCCGACCCATGCCCTCTGCTGGACTTAGCCGCCCTGGAACATGGGAATTTAGTCTCTCCCTGTGGTGGACAGACTCTAACTGAGCCTGCCCCAACTCACACCCTTGCGTGATCTTTCATTGAAGATGGATAGGTCTTACACGTCCCTTCAAACCACCATAACAGTATGATAAAAAAAAATATATATATGGCTGTAGTGGTTGATCAACACTGTCAACTTGAGAAGTTCAGAAGCCTTAGCCAAATGTGCTCAGCAGTTCCACACCCTACCACAGAGAGGAGCCATCCCAGGGGGACTCGTCGCTTAAAGGATATAAAAGGGAAAAAAGAAAGGATGGGGTGTTGCATTTCCTTAGCAGAGCTGTCTTCACAGTCAACTTGGACATCTTCTCCTGGCTTATAGCTTAGACTCGTCAGCTTCCTCCCTGGATCCTTCAGCCTTCTTGCTATAGACTCATCAGCCTTCAGTCACAGACCCATCGGCCTCCTGATACGGACTTGCACAGAACACTGCAGGGAGCTCCACTCCTTGAACTGACTCCTTCAGCCTCCAGTGTGAAGACACCCTCTGCACGCTTCCCCACGAGACTCTGTGGCTGACTGACATAAGCCCATCTTGTAATTTCTTATACACTTGTACATCTTGTGTTACATCTGTTTCTCTAGTAAAGCCCTGACTGATGCGATGGTGAAGATTTAAATTTTAAAATTATTATGGTAAAAGAAGAATTGCCATTGATCCTCCCTCAACCCTACTTGGAATATACCCTATCAGCCCTACCACTTTCGGAAGGAGTTCTGGAAGTCTCTTCCCTGAGCGTACGTAATCGTGCTGTCATGGCTGCCTTGATGTCCTGAATTGATTCAAAACATTTATGTTTCAGGGTCACTTTAGGGGAGAGCCAGGATTCTACCAGTGCCAGAGCAGGTGAATCGGGGGGGGGGGGTAAGGCATCTCCACGGTGGTCTTCCCAGCCTGCCTGTCTCCTGGATGGCACTCAGGAGCAGCAGCCACTGTATTTTTTCATACACCTTTTAAAGCCATTCACGAAAGAGGACTTCCAGCACCGCTTCAGAAAGTGACAATGGTTCAAAGCAAGGAGAGACACTTACAGCATGTCTTTTCCTGGCATACACTTTTTAAAGAAAAGTTAAGCACTCATTGTACCTTTGGATCATATATCATATGGCAAAGGCAACAGGATGTCCTCCTCAGACTGTAGTGCATAAGACAGTGGTGTTTGTCTTCTAGCAGGCTGTCTACCTCACTCGCTGTCTTTGATGAAGCAAGTAGCTGCATCAGGGAGGCTTAAGTTTAAGCAGCTGACAGAACTTCCAGCCGAGTAACAGCTGATGGTGACCTCGGGCTACCAGTCTGACAGCCCACAAGGACTGAGCCCGGCCAGCAACTGTGTGAGCTTAAAGGCTGCTTCTTCTTCCCTGTCTGGCCTTCAGATGAGAGTTTGTGCATGGCCACCATCCTAATTGCACTTCTGAGAACTGGAGCAGGAGGGCCAGCTAAGCCATGCTCAAATTCCTGACCTACAGGAACCGTGGGATAGGAACTTGAGTTGAACGCGAGTGTTTTAAGGTGCTAAGCTGGGGGTAATGTTGTTACATTAGCAAGAGTTAACTAATACAGCGATGTTTCCTCTGATCTTGGGCTTTGAACAACTATGTTCCTTCTGAGTGTGGTCCTAGCTCTCTCTAGTAATGTTAGGTGTAATTGCTAGTACAATATATAGAATTGCACTATGGCCTGGAATTGCCGACTTACACGCTGGCTGGGACAGATATGGAGGGGCGAGGCAGGAAGACGATTAAGCTGAGCTCAGCCCCTCTGGTGTCATTTGCCGAATGTGTCTCACCATAAATGTGTGTTCTGTAATGGTAGGGGGCCTCTGCCTTGGTCCTGATGTCAGAGACACTGCGTATTAAGTCATGCTCGGTAAGCAGCTGTTAAGCACCTGGATGGAGTTTAGAGCTCAGTTATGCCTCGAGAGCCCCGGTGCTCCAGTTCCCTTTGCCATGGCCTGACGGATCGTCTTCTGTTGCTGAAAGGTACCACATCATGACTAATACACATGGCTAATTTCCTTCTGGAATGTTTTCCAGATCTTTTGCTAATATAACCAGTGCTTCAACCCAACATTCCAGTAATCAAATGTTTGTGTGTATTTTTGATAAGCGATGGGCCAAAAATATATAAACTACTACTATGATTTTAAAATACCTACTAGAAAGGCATTTATGCTTCCAGAAATGTAATACACGGCAATGCTAACTTCCCGGCATGCTTGCCAACACCAGGTAAGGGTTTTCTAATCAGTATTCGTCAATGAAATAGCAGAGAGTGCTGTCTTATTCTTTTTGTTTTACTTGTTTGCTTATGAATGAGGTAGAGAATTCTTATCAATTGTTCATAGTGATACAGGGAGAAAAACTAATTTGGGTGGGTGACCTCCAAATGATATAGAGAAAAATGATCTCCCAATCTGACCTGGATGAGTTCATGTTCTCTAAAACTAAGAATGAATTTTAGGTACAAACAGCGGTTATGAGAAGAATATATTTATTGAGAGAAAGAAAGCTCCTGTCTAAGAGAGGGATGGTAAGCAATTACCTGAGCAGGTAGTTCCCCGGGAAGCTGTCTCTTCCAGGGACTTTTATAGTGTAAAACCATATGGGGTTACAGTGGAGAAAATGGGAACTCACTTAGGTGGATGTGGGGTGGGACAAAACTATGGTCAATCAATGGGATTACAAGTACCATTGCTCAGGTAAAATTGATTAAATCCAGTACCAAATGGGGAAGCAAGTCACACAGCAGGGGGGCATGAATACTACACAGGATTTCTTCCTGTTGGGGGTTAGGCTAGTGAATCATTTGGGCTCTTTCAAGGTGACTGATACTTATTTAGAATATCTATCCCTGATGCCCATCCCTAGGAAAGTATGTAGCTGTCTTTGTTTCCTGTTTTGTCTTTGTCTTGAGGAGTGGTCCATACGGGAGTGCCTGTCTCTTTCCAGTTGTAAAGTCACTTTGTCTTCCATCTTGTCTCCTTGAGGACCTGGCCCTGTCTGACTGCCTAGAATGTTTCTATCTAACTTGCTGCCTGCATCAATAGTTCTTTTTTATTTATTTATTTATTTATTTTTGGTGGAACCTAGGATTGAACTCAGGCCCCTGCGCTTACCAGGGAAGCGCTTATTCCACTGAGCCATCTCCCCAGGCACCAATAGTTCTTTCAAAAGTCTAAATTCCATGTGCACTGGCCACTTTTCTATTGGGATGGTCACACTGGCTTGCAAGAGCTCTCAATATATTAGCACTTAGTATGAAATATTTTATAGTTTAACATAAATTTTATCTTTTCAAAGATACATTTTTAAATGCACTATAGTTTGGAATACATTAAAGAGTTTTTATTTGTTATAGTTTCTTATTCTTTTGTAGTTTCTTATTCTTTGTTATTACATTTAGAAAGTCCTTTTCTACTTTCTGCTTTATTTATTCATTCATTCATTTGTTCATTTTCTCATCTTCCTTTAGAGTGAAGTAGTCAATGTCCAGAAGACTTCTCAAGAAATGTGGCAATTCATTTGCAGACTCTCTCCATGTCTGTAGTGCTTTGGCCAAGTGTAATTGAACTTCAGTCAACTAGAGACAGGCCAGGCCCTTTGGCAGGTTCATGCTTGGATCCTTCACATTTTCCCGACCACGGAGCCACTGCACGCCGCCATCTAGCCACCATTCTTCCTCCTTCCTTGGTGAGCCACTTTGTATGCTGAGCCAAGTGGTGGGAACAGAAGGTGGCTTGGCAGGGCAAGCCCAGCCCTGGAGCTGGGACACCCACAGGCGATAGGACCAGCACTCGGGGCTGAGAAGTTCTCTGTGATGACACCTCAAGAACAGGGTGGCAGGGCCGACTGTGGGCTTGGCTTCAGGATGCTGCTAAGTCTGCCTGAGTACTGGCTCTACAGCTCAGCCATCTTGTTACTTTTTTTTTTTTTTTTTTTTTTTTTGCGGTACAGGGGTTAAACTCAGGACTCTGTACTTGCCAGGCAAGCACTTATTCTACTGAGCTATCTCCCTAGCCCTCAACACTCTTGTTAGCAACTCCACACTGTGGATATTGTTTTCCATGTCTTGAAACAAAGGAACTGAGCATGGGTCTTGATTCAGGTTTGATGACTGACTCCTGTTCTCCCGCCCACCCTGCACCCAGGCCTCCTGTTTCTCCGTAGAAGACAGGGATGCCCCTCAGTACCAGGGGCAGATGGTTGAGCTGCAGTCAGGTTTCTGGGTGAGTAGTTCCTGGGTCTCAAGGTGGAGGAAGTTGTGTGAGCCTCGCCCAGCAGCCTGTGGCAGAGATGCACACCAGACGCCTGGGCCTAGGATTGCCACCGAATACTTAGCATGCACAGCTAGTAGCCTGCACTGCTCGCCCAGTGGTGAGATCCTCCTGTGTTAACCAGCATGCCTTGTAGCAAGTGGGCTTTCACCACCCTCACTTGTCATCTGCAGGATTTATGCAATTGTCTTGCCCATGGGGGTGACCCATATACAGCCCCAGGACTTTCCTTAGTGCTGGGTGCTGGAAATGCTTTGGTTTAACATCTGCTTTTATGATACTTATAAGAAGGGATTTTATATCCCAAGACCATATAAATTTACCACACAGAATCACCGAAAGCAAAATCACATTTCATTGATTTATTCCACAAATGCGTCTCCTGGACACACCAGAGACCAACACGGCCCAACCTCCATCAAACTGGGAAAGGTGATTTGACAGGCTCTGGACTGAAATGGAAGTGCTAAGTATGGCTTCCAGGGCAAAGCACTTACTCACCATCATGGCCGCTTACTATAGGCCAAGCTCAAGATGCTTGAAATGCCTAAAGTGAGACAGAGCAAGAAAAGCCTGCCCTCAAGACTCATATTCTAGGGTCTGGTGAGATGGTTCAGTAGAATAAGCACTTCCTTGGCAAACACAAGGGCCTGAGTTCAATCTCTGGTCCCTCCAAAAAAAAAAAAAAAGACTCACATTCTCAGGAGGAACAGAGACAACACACATGATGAATAAATAGATAATTAAGTGTGTCAAGAGCTGATAAGTGCTACTCAGTGATTGCCAGAGATGTGCCAGCCCTGGCCCTAGGGAGCACTGAGACTGCTAGTGAGACTGGGCATGGTGACACACCTGTAATCCAGTGCTTGGGAAGCTGAAAACAGGAGGATCACTATGAGTCTGATCTGTGTAATGAGACCCTGTAGACCCCATACTAAATATATTGAAAAATAAATAATTGCCAGAGGTCAGCAATGGGGGCGGTAGGAGGTATAGTGTTAAGTAGGGTGGCCAAGGTGGGTGTGAGCAGGAACGTGACGGACTGTTATGGAAACTATGGAGAGGAGGTACTCCGAGCTAGAGCAATGGTGATGAGCTTGGGGTGAGGCGAGGGCCCTGGATGAGTGGAAAGGCGTCATCTGCATGTGGAGGAAGAGGAAGGGAAGGGAGAGAAGGTCAAGGCAGAGGAGATGAGGCAGGGCAGGTTCTGGATGATGGTGGTCAGATCAGCACGATAGAACTGAAGGTGCCGAGGGGGAGCTGGGCTCTGCATATGTTATGAAGGGGGCAAGTGGGGTTTCTTGGTGTCATGCTGCCCTTGAGTGTCAGAATGCGAGCTGCCAGGGTTGGTGTGAGCAAAGTGTGGTGCTGCCGTGATCCAAGATGGGGAGGGCTGTGGAGGAAGCAAGTTTTGAGGGGCTATGAAGGAGCCCAGCTGCAGACACCTGAAGATGTTTCTTATTCTTCTTAAGATGTCCCCTGATTCACCACAGCATCAGGTGACACAAGGTGAGATAATTCAAAAGGCACATGGAGAAACGGGCAGAAAAGAGAAGCGCTTTGCCAAGGGAACCCCGTGGGTGTGTCGCCAGGAAGGCCCTTCTTGTGGGCAGCCTTCTGTAGTCCACCCTCCCCAGCCTCCGCTTCTCCTGGACACGCCAGAGACCAGGGCAGCTCAGGGCCCAACAACCTGGGGAGGGCCCTGTGCCTGGCTCTAGGCTCAAGCGGCAATGATGAGATCGCTCCCAAGGCAGAGCACTTGATTGCCACCACGGCCCTGTGCCTTTCTCTTCCTTTCCCCCGCTGTGATGACCAAGGAAGCCTTGTGGGTAGGTAATGAGATGGCAGTATCTTCAACACTCGGGATCCCTACGTGACCGTATACATCAGAACCCTCCTCTGCCCTTGCTGGGTAAGTGCTCTGAGGAGAAACAAGCTGGCTGGGTTAACCAGCAGAGCGTCCAGGGTTAATGTGTTACCACAGCAGAACATAGAGTATCTTGACTGAAACAGCTCTTAAAGACAGAAGCAAATTACACCTCACTCTATTTCCATTTTCATCTCTTATCCTTTTAAGAAATATAAAAGCTGTTAATACTCTCCGGATGCTCTGGACGATATATCAGCGCAGCAGAACCCCCACCCCCATTCAGCGCAGCTGGATCTGAGCAGAGCCTTCCCTGCCTCCGCCCCAGGAAGAGTGGGCAGGTCCCCCTTTCAGTTCCCATGGCACTCTCACGTGCCGTGAGGCTATTAGAGCACTTTCCGTATTGTACCAAGATGATGCTAGCGTGTCTAACTCTCCCACTAGACTGCAAGAGTCAGAAGCCTTCTTGATTTCCCTCTTAAGAATCAGAGGAAGCAGACTACAGGAAGGATGAGAACAGATAAAGGGAGCTGATTTGATTCTCTCCTCTCTGTCTTGCAGTGCTACACTTGAGGCTCTTCGGGTTGCAGGCAACAAAAACAAATCTTGCTAGTTTACGTGAAAAAAGTCCTTGGAATCCCAGGGAAACATGAACAATCTACTCAAGAAACTGTGGGAGCCAACCAAGCCAAGGCTCCTAGGACAAGACATTTTTAACCTTCCTTCTGAATCTCTGCCACAGAAACGTCTGGCTCCCAGATGCCAAGGCCACCTGTTAAAGTTTTCCGGATAGGTAACCTCGTTGGCTTAGTTTGGGTCAAGTGTCTACCTCTATCCAGCCATCAGGGGTCATAGGAAGTGCCATGTAGTAGAAACAGTGAGTGTGAGTGACAGTATGTGGGCAATTCTAAGAGATGCAGGGTTGGCAAGTCTTGTAAGAGAAGGTTGTACCTGATAGCCTTACCTAATCCTCGGAGTCATCAGCTACTCACTTCATATTTCTGCAGGCTTTCAGTGTGACCTTCCCATCTAAGTGACATCCAGTTCAGCCTCACTGCTGCCTTCATATCTGGAATGGCCCTACACATCTGCAGAAATTTCTAGACAACCTATTTCTGGACATCAGATATGCTCCAGAAGTCTAGGTGGCTTTATTTGCCTTTAGGCAGCAAGTCCATTGCCCCAAGGTACTAGAATTTGTTCATCTGAGGCTCACAACTTGCCAGGCTTCACTGCTAGCTGGAAACTGATGATGGGATTCCTTGTATGAGGACAAGAGAAGATGCGAACATTGCCTGGTTGGCTCTTCATGTCTGCGTCTTGTGCCGTGAACAGCTACTGTGAGCGACGTGCCACACACCGAGCACTGCTGCTCTCCTACAATCTTCCTTTGAATGTTCATACATTGATTTTGATGTTCATTTTTCTTCTATTTAAAATAAAAAATGTTTATTGAGTTAATCTGAAATGAATTATTAAAAGCTAGATTGTGTTCTCTCTCACTAGCCTTTTCTAGAAGGGAAAACCAGGAGCACACTGGAGTCCTATAGAAAAGAGGTCAGACAGCAGCCACCTTGGGGTCAGAGCACGCCCAGCCCTTGCTATTCATCCCGTTATTTGTTCATTCAGCAATTGCTTTGGAGTGCCTGCTGGGTCTGGCTTGTAAGATGAAGATTATTTTATAGTGCACCAAGTGAAGTACAGTGGGGTGAAAGTTGCAAGATGCAGACATTTAAGTTCTGGGTGATAAAGTCTACAGAGAAATTTTATTGAAAGACCATGGGCTGTGGAGAGATCTCAGTAGGAATCCTGCCTCCAGCTTTCCAGCTGCATTAACTTGAACACATTATTTGACCTTTGTCAGTCTTAATTGCCTTATGACAAAAGAATGCAAAGTTATGTCAGCTTTGCAGTGTTCTTCCATATAGTAGATAAAATATCTGTCATATCATAAATTTCAGTAAGTGGCAACTGTTAACATCAGGTTAAATAATTTTTTTATGTATTTGGTACAGGGTCTCACTGTGCAGCTCTGACTTGTAGTGCTCCTCCTGTCTTCAGCCTCTCTAGCACTGGGCTTGCAGGCATGCACCACCATGCCTGGTCTCGGTGGCCAACTCAGCACCCCTGGGGTCGGGGCTGGTGTGACATGTGCTGGGGACCGAACCCCAGCTCCTGTGCTTGCCTAAGCAGACACTTAGTCTGCTGAGCTATCTCACCAGCCATAAGATCTTTATATAATTATGACTTTTGCATCATTTCCAGGACATACAAAAGTGTCTAGTACATAATAAATCTTCAATAAACACTCTGCAAATAAATGAATGAATGAATGATCATTGCCTAGGTCATCCATAAATAAATTAACTTAGAGAACAATAGCACAACAGTGTAACAGAGTAGTTGAGACCATTTTTATCTTTGGTGTCAGAACTACTTGTGTCCTATAGCCTTATTATGATTTTGTCTTAGGTCACGTTCCCTGAAGTAGAACCCAAGAAATGGCTTTTGGTGCAAATAAAGTGTTCTTGGGAGAAACTTGAAAGGCAGTGTAGAGGCAGGACAGAGCAGGATGATAAGGGTGACACACGTGTGATGGTTTCCAGTGTCCCACTCTGATTTCCGACCAACCCTGTAGAATGTTCTGGCATGTGAATCATACTAGAGCGTTTAGTCTGTCTTGAAGAATGAGACTAACTTTAATACTCCTCCTATCAGTCAGCCATGGACTACAGTGGCCAGTGGACATGGGCAGAGGGTTCTGATAGCTCAAGAATCTCCAGGCAGAGTGGCTGTGGCTGAGAGGTTGCAAGTACAAATCCAGGACAGCCACCACCATGAGCCAAGGCCACAAAGAGGAACTGGGTGGGATCACCTGTACTCTTATCCTCAAATCTCAGATCTGAAATGCTCCAAAATCTGAAGCTTGTTGAGGGCCAACATGATGTCACAATGGAAAGTTCCACACCTGACTTCATGTGATGGGTTACAGTCAAAAAATGCAGGAGTCAGGCTGGGGAGATAGCTCAGCCATCTAAGCACCTGCCTGGCCTGGCAAATGCAAGGACTCCAGTTCCATCCCCAGTACTGCATGCCAGGCTGCCCTGAAACTCCTGGAACCATGCCAGCCCCAGAACTGGGCATGGTGGTACACACCTATAATCCCAGCACTGAGGAGACTGAGATAGGAAGATCACCATGAGTTCAAACTGTGTAGCAAGACCCTGTACCAAATAAATAAATAAAATTAAAAATAAATGAAGGATCAATGAAAATATCACCTTCAGGCTATGTTGAAGATGGATGTGGCAAATAAATTGCATGCTTCGATTTGAGTCCCATCCTAAAGAAAGTCCATTATGTATATTCAAATACTCGAAAATCCAGAAGAATCTAAAATCCAAAACACTTATCAGCTCAACATTTGGATAGAGGATTTGCAGCTGGCACTGTGGGCCTGTAGGCGCCAGGCACACAGGGTCAGAAGTAGCCCTGACCCACTGGTGCTAGAAGGAGCATGGCTGGGACTAGATTCAGGGACATGAGACTCCACAGGGAAGAATCTTAGCCCCAGCGCTGGGACATAACTCGATGTTAATGTTCATAGCTCTCCCCACTAAGTTCTCCCTTCCTTCGTCTGGCTCTTGAGCAGGGGGCAGTCTTGGGGACCTTTCCTCTTGGGGCATTTGCAGCACTCCCCTGACTACACCATGGGGATCAGCAGAGGTCTGTTTTAGGGTCTCGCCAATGTCTCAGCCTCCAAGTAAGACCTCAGAACCCAGGAAAAGACTTGGCTGAAGACACGCGAAGGGTCTGTGGTTGTCCAGCATGGGACTGGAAAAATTGCATCCATCAATCCAAGGAACAAATTGGAGCATTTATCACTACCAGTGTTTGTAGTTTGGAAAACTACAAAACGACCCTCCCATGAAAAACCAAAATACCAAGCCTACCCCACGCAGTCATATTAAAAGGCACATTTACACTATTGATTAAGTGCAGAGCTACCTAAAGTGACCAGTGGGCATGATACATTTGTTCTACGCTGGTAAAGACCATTGTGTTTCCTGTAGACACCAAAGTAAAATCCTTTGGTAATAGCATTGCCAAAACCATGCAGGATGTAAATAGTTCAAAGGAGGATTTATCAATTATCCAAAAAGTATAAGCTATAAAATGAAATTATCAACCAGAGGAAAGGCCAGCAATACCAAGGAGTAAAACGAGGAGTCTCTGGATCTAAGTAACAGAAAAACAGTGTGAAAGACACTAAAAGTGTGTTTAAAATTTTTAAAACAGATGAAAAAATAGAATGATCTTAAAGACAGCAAAATATGAAAATAATAATAGGCAGATTGAGACAAACTCAAATAGAATACCTCCCAAAAATATAGTCATAGAAAACAAAAATTCAAAAAACATTGTAGACAACAGATTAAGCACACTTAAAAATGAGCTGTGAAATATGTGATAGAGCTAGGAATTGTATCAAGAGTAAGACAGAGGAGGTAGCAAAGATGTGTGAAAGATACAGGGAGAGACGAGTTCTAGAAGGCAAGAATAAGGGATCTGAGAAACAGATAATATTCAATTCAAATTTCTAGAATGCAAGTTGCACAGTGATTTCTAAAGAGGATAAATAAGAAAAATCCACCTTTGGATACATCCAGTGAAAATGAAAACATGACAAAGACAAGGAAAATCTTAAAAGCCACCAGAGAGACAAGACAATGAAATGGCCTAGAAGGAAATGCATACTGATAGCCACGTCAGACGCTCACAGCGGAATAGTCTCTTCGAAGTCCTGAAAAAGAACACTACCCATCCAGAATCCTTTACCTGGATCCAATATCAAGAATGAAGGTAATAAAAAGACATCTCTAGACAGAAGAGATGGAGAGAGTCTAAGAATCCCAAGAATGTGTTTCGGTAAAAGATATTGAACAAGGACTGAAAGAGTGCAGCACCCACAGCACTACTGAACACACAAACAGGGGACAATTACAGATAACTCGGTGGAAGCATTTCTCTTAAAAACAACTGATATTGGGAGAGAGAGTAAAAACAAGGTAGAAATAAACAGACAATAAAAATAAATCAGATGGGAAGAAAGTGATGAGACTGAATGGTTTTTAAAGTCCATGAGTTGTTTCGGAAAAAAACCAGAAGTAGATCACCCACAGAAGCGATGCCTGTGTGTTAGAAACCTAAGTGGAAAGACTGAGATAGTAGGAAAAGGGTGCTAAGTCCTTCAGAGTAGGGGAGGATTACCTATTTAATTCAATAAAAGCAGGCAATGTACACTATATAGATCATGTAACACAAAATAAAAATCACACAATAAGATGGTCAAAATAAATAATAATGTATAGCAGTCATAATAAATGTAAATGGATCGTGGCCATCAATTAATACACAGGGATTCTTGAATTGGATTTAAAAGTCCAAATATATTTATAAGCTGTTCATCAGAAATACACATAAAAAGTTGTTGCTGGAAGCAATGAAATGGAGGAAAGCATTCCATGCAAATAATAGCTAAAGAAGTCTGATATACCAATATTAACATCAATAAAATACCATTTAAGGCAGCAAAGCATAGTTACAGATTAAAAGTGATCATTATTCAATTTTATTTATTTATTTTACGGCACTGGGGATTGAACTCAGGGTCCCATGCCTGCCAGGCAAGCGCTTATTCTACTGAGCTATCTTCCTGGGTACAATTCTTAAGGAGCAAATTCATCAGCTATTTTCAATGAACAACAGCCTCAAAATGTATAAAACAAAGATGTTAGAATTGCAAGAAAATTCCACAGACTTAAGATCACAGATAGATTTGAATAAACATTTCTCAGAAACTGATACCTGAAAGAAATGAAAATAAGGATATTGACATTTTGAATATCACAATTAATAAAGTTGGTCTGATCACATGTTGAAGATATAGAACCTAAAATTAGATGATGTTTGTGGTGAGCACATGGAATATTTATTAAAATTTCCTCAGACTACAAAGAAAGTCTGAGCAAGACATAACATCAGAGTTATACACTATTTCCTTGACAATGTAATAAAATAGAGAAAGCCAGGCAGTGAGACCCTCTCTTCATTGCATCTGGAAATGATAACTTTTAAACAACTCATATGCCAAAGAAGAAATTTAACAGAGATTACAAAATATTTAGACATGAATAATCAGACACTATGTCATGGTTTGGGGTTTTTGCAAGGGAATCAATACAATACAGCACACATGTTTTGAAGATTATTTTATAAACACCCAAAGAATCATATACAAAGACTGCAGGAAATCTGTCCACACACTAAAGACCAAAGAATCTCTCTGAGAACCTGGACCCTAATATCCAGCTGAAGACCTAGAGCCCCTAACAGTGCCTCCCACCAGTCCAACTGGAAGCCTGGAGCCCACAACAAAGTCTCACGTAGGCTCGCTTCCCGGATCTGTGCTGGAAAGGCCCAATGGTCAGCGGACAGAGCTAGAAGGATCTGTGCTAGAGGGATCTGCATTGCAGCCAGGAAGTGACACACAAGGGAAGCACCAGAGCTCTCCTGAAAAGTACCACAGCCGTCCTCAGCAACAGTGAGGTCCTGAGCTCCTCCAGCGAAGAGGACAGCTGAGCTCCCAGCAAGAAAGCGAACACAACAAGCTTCTCCATGAGGCTGAGCAGTGACCATCTTCCGCTCTGGAGCCAGGAAGCAATACTCAAGGTGAGGATTAGAGCTCCCCCAAAATGAAGTAGAGAGCAGTTCTCAGTGACCATGAGATCCCAAGTTTGCGGTCTGACAACAGCAGCCTGATTCATCAGGAAAGCCAGCGTGACAAGGTCCTCCAGGGGAATAGCCCAGGAGAACCAGCAGCTTCCAACAGCTCCAACAGCTTCCCTCACAGCTTCTCCAGTTCTGCCCCTTATGCTGCTGGCAACAGTCCTCAGGAGGGCTCCCACACCCAGCACCATGCTAGGTCAGATCAGCTGGGTGTTACAAGTCAGCCACCAGTTGGCAATTCACTACACACTGCATATTGAAACACGTGGATACTGCCTCTAAAGGTTCATAGGGGAGGGGAAAATATACAGTTCAGCAGAGATGAGGGAATGCAAATTGCAATAGCAATTTTAATTTGTTTCTTATACACTTGGTCAATATGGCAACAATTTGAAAGTCTGACAATGTTCTCTGTCATGGACAAAGAACTGAATGGTTAAGAAATCCAGTGCTGCAGAGTGGGGCAACTACTCTGAAGAGAGGCTTTCAGCACGAGGGGTCTGCACTCTCAGGCCTTTTCCCTCTGCAAGCAATCTGTCACCTACCAGAGCCTGGGCACCTTTTCACAATGTCTGCAAAACCTAGAAGTGTTATTTAAAAGTAAATGAAGGAGGAGGAGGAAGAGGAGCTATAGAAGGAGGACAAAGAGAAGAGAGGAGGAGGAGGAGGACGAGGAGGCTACAAGGAAGAAGATCTAAGTGCAATATACGTTGTCAGATCAGGTGCTGCTGGTTTTATAACAGTCTTGCATGTTGTTTGCACATGCATGTTGGTGCCAACAAGGAGGTGTTCTTTCTATTGGGTGCAGAAAAAAAGAATCTGATAGACACTGCCCTGAAGAAACTCTCACCTTAGCACACAAAGGAGCAGAGGGATAGCTGTTTACTGAGATGTTGCTTATCATAATGAAAACTGGAGAAGTCTAAAAGCCTGTTTGGTGTGTAACAGAAGAAAATAGCTTTATTAATCAACTTGGTGTTCTTTTTAATTTTTTTAAAGAGAGTAAAAAATAGTAAGAAACATTAGAAATGATGCACAATTTCACTAAGCAAAATGGTAGGAATTCAACAATAGTTATTATATTGCGTATTGTTGTCTTTGAATTAGTTGTTCAGATGACCAGGTATAAGCATGCAAAATTGGACAAAAGATCTAAACATTAACTATTTCTTACACTAGACCAGTAGAAATCAGCAATAGAGCTACCCCCACTATCCTGTGTGTAGATACCAATTTTTCCCTCTCTTCTTTCTTTTTCTCCTCCTGTCCCTCATCCTGATTGCTCCTCCCCTTTGAACAGGTTCCTTCCCTTCTCTCAGGGTCTGTTGAGATCCCCAAATCTATTTCACAGATGTGAGCTTTCAGACTACATCCTTCAGCTAACGTAACGTAGATGGATCTATGTTGAGCAGTCTTAGTGTCAACTGTTAGAGACGAAGACAGCATGTAGCACTTCCTTGTAATGTAGGATGTGTACAAGCTGGAGACAGTGACCAGCTTGTACTGGGTGGCTGAGGCAGGGGGTCTCAAGTTCGAATCTAACCTGGACAACTTAGTGAGGTCTTGCCTTAAAATATCAGCTGAGGGTGAAGCTCAGTATGAAGGGCTTGGGTACGGTGCCCCCAAAAGACATATGCACAGGTAGTAAATATTGAAGCACTCCTGGGAAGGACCTGCACTGACTACAGGGTCAGCTTCAGGGATGTTTATGGGAGGAAGAGTGAGGGGAGGAACCAGACTTGAAAGGGTTTGATCTTTCTTGTAACATTTTCCATACATGCAAAAAATTGCAAGCAACGCCCCCCACACAATGTGGTGTGGTGTGCATCAGAGACTGTTACCTGCAGGATACTTGAAAGGTGCATAAATAAAATGTTAAAAATGAAAACTGGGGCAATAAAAATGCTTTAAGATCATTCCCTGGCAGAGGCTTCCATGAGACACCAGCAGCTGAATGGCCACTGTGTACCTGGCTGCTTGGAAGGGGACACTTGCTGGCATTTAAATTTGAGGCCAGGAAGACAGAATGTGAATTTATATCACACACTCCAAAGAAATCAATAGAGGTAATTTCCTGATGCAGAGCCCTAGATGTGTGCAGCCCCATCCAGACCTAGGGAGAACTGGACACAGTGAGGGGGCTTCCGGGGGCGGCGTAGGGCCTGCAGTATTCAGCATGTGTCTCCTGTCCCCGTCACTTTGGTCTTCAGTGGGGTGCAGAGGAGAAGCGTGAATTCAGCTGCCAGATTGTCCTCAGCTCAGATGCTGTGACAATAAGAGACCTGTGATGAATGATAATTGTGTTTCCTCTACACCAGGGCGTGGAAATCTGTGTATAGATTTGGATTACAAATTCTGGAAGCTTTGTATGTTTAATGATTTTTCACCAACCTTAAAGGGCTCTGCAGTACTCCACCTCGCCTTGGCCTAAATTCTGGGCATTGTTGAATTAAGTCTGGCTTGACCTGCTGGACTCTACTGTGGCAGCGAAGAAAAGCTACAAGAGCCACATCACCCACCTCTAAGTTCCACATGTGGGCAGGTGAGGGGAGCACTTGGGGGAAGCTTCCGCCGATGACTGGCTTCCTTCCACGGGCTTCCAGGAGCTCAGACAACCCCAAGTCCACAGTAGAAATCCCTGCTGGACAGATCATGGTCCGGCAGGTCTCACCGGTGCCTCCTCTAGGCCACAGCAACTGGCCAGGAATTCAGTCCTAACCAGTATAAAAGACACAGCAGCAATCAGAGAGCAGCAAAACCAAAAAGTGCCAAGTGCGGTAGAAAAAGAAAATTGAATTCGCAGTGACGTGTTTTTTTTTTGGCCTGGGGCCTTGTTTTTCTTTTGTCTTGTTTTGTTTTTTTGTACTGTGGAAATAAGATGAACTTTGATCTATTCTACTCAGAACCTGACAAAACAACAAGGCTAGAATATTGTTTCTAATCTTATTTGCTATTTCCAGCCTTGTATCCCTTTGGGTCCCTGTTCCTTGAGGACAGGGCTGTGTATATCTCTGAATACACATTGTATGTTTCTGTTACAACAGTCCCAGAGGGGACATCCTGCCACATGTTCCCAAGAGGACCTGTGACCACCAAGACAGAGCTGAGAGAAAAAGACAGACAGAGACAGAGACAGAGATAGAGAGGGAAAAACAGACAGACAGATAGACAGAGACAGAATGGTAGAGACAGAGACAAATGAGACAGAGAGAGACAGAGACAGAGGGAAGGAGAGAAAAAAGAGACAGACAGAGAGGGATAGAGGGAGGGAGAGAAAAAGAGCGAGGCATAGAAGAGAGGGGAAAGAGACAGAGGGAGTGAGAGAGGGATAGAAAAAGAGAGGGACATAGAGGAGAGAGAGGGGAGAGAGAGACAGAGACAGAGGGAGGGAAAGAAAAAGAGAGACATAGAGGAGGGGAGAGAGAAAGACAGAGACAGAGAGGCCCAGCCATCTGTACAGACAGCTCACAGCTCCATTTGATTCATAAGATTTAAAGTTGTTCCTCAATGTGGAAAAGCCATCACCAGTAGAAGTCAAATTTAAAAAATGGTGAGGAAACAGCAGCCCAGTGAACATAGACATATAGAAGCTGCAGCAAGCAAAAGCTTTGCTTTTCCTAAGTTAAAGATTTTATTATTATCTTAGGAAAAGAAAATTAATTAAGGGGGACATGTCATCTAAACATAGCTATACAGTTTTAAGATAAGGAAATTATGCAGCAGGCATTCAAGCAGGAAAACAGTTACCTTCAAATACAAGAAAACAAGCACAAGGAACAACACAAACACAAAGGGGAAAATATATGTATATTTTTTAAAAGGACCCAGGAGACTCAGGACTTTCTGCTTGAGCAATAAAGCTCCATAACAGATTTAAAGGACACCCATGAAATGCTGAGAAAAAGAAAAGTCTAGCTCGGTATGGAGCCACATTGGTGCTCAGGTATGAGGAGACAGAAGGGCCTGTGAGAAGCCCTGCCAGAAGGAGCAGAGGTGCCCAGCCGAGAGGGTACCTTGGTGTGCGGGACGCTGAAGCCTAAGGTAGTAGCCTGGCTCTCTTTCCTAAGAGATTTCAGCAAAGGCATGTAATGTGGATGTTTAATGAGAACAGAGAATCCACCTTTTGGCATAAGCAACGCAGTAGAGGCTAGGCATGGAGGCGCCTTTAGACACCAGGAGCTTTCTGCGCACTGCAGCTAAGGAGCACTGTGGGCCAGGGCGGGGCGAGACGGTGAGTGGGAGGAAGCGGGGGCCTTTGAGATCTCCCCTCAGCTTTGCTTTTCTTGCTGGGGCATTGAACCCGGGGTCCTCACTGGAGCTACACCCCTGGCTCCCTCTTTGAATTGCTTATGTTGAGGCAAATTCTTTTTAAGTTGCTGGGTTGACCAGCCTGGCTTTGAACTTGTAATTCTCTTGCTTCAGCCTCTGTGACCCAAAGGGCAGGGATTACAGGCACACACCAGCACATTAGCTTTGGCGATCTCTTAATTTATTTACCTATTTAGTATAGGGTCTCACAATGGAGCTTGAACTTATAGTGATCCTCCTGTCTCAGCCTCCCCCCAGCACTGGGATTTCAGGTGTGAGCCACCATTCCCGGTTTCAGTGGCCATCATGGTGGCGTGCCATTCTATACCAGGAATCAAACCCAGGTCCCTGCACTTGCCAGGCAGGCGCTTAGATCGCTGAGCTATCTTCCCAGCCCCTTGACATCGCTTTTATAAGAATTTGACATAACAGAAGCTGCTGACAAATTGCCTGAGAGGTTGGCAGGCAAAGGGAAGACTCCGAGAAGCCTTCAGGTTCTGGACAGACAGTGCCGCCCAGTACCAAAGTGAGAACAGTGACCTGAAGCCCAGACATGGCCAAAGAACAGCAGGCTGCCTGGGGGACTCTGGGAAAGTAGTGGGATACGCAAGTCAGGGTCATGAAAGGGGTCCTCAGCCCCCGCCGGACCTCGTCACCTGCTGTTCTCCCGGATCCTTCCACTGAGCCCAGTGGATCCACCCCTTGACCAGGCTGCGCTGCCATCTCTTTAGCCTTCCCTGCTCCCCCTCTGGCCTCCCCATTCCAAGAAAGGACATCCTCGCTGAGCCAGGGCCTTGACCCTGCCCACAACCTGATTCCTCTTCCATCTTCTTATTTTAAGCAGCGGCACCCTCCACCCAAGTCCAAAACCTTGAAGTTTCCACCCATGTCTCTTCCACCCACATGCCACATCCAACTGACCAAGAAATCCAGCGGCTTTTCACGTGACTCATAATAAAATCCAGGTTTGTAATAAGCCATGTCTTGTACGATCCAGAACTATGGTGGCGAGCCTCCGGCACCTGTGCCCCAGTGGCCCCTTGGCGTCAGTGAGAGTTCGAAAGGTTTGTCATCACTGGTGCGGACACTCTGCCCCGACCTCTCGCCACCCTCTTCCCACTCACTTTGTTCCACAGCATAGGCCTCCTGAGGGTTTCTCAGACACTCCGAGCCCAGCACCTACTCAGGGACTTTGTGCTGATTCTTCTTTTCATCTCAAATGCTTCTCATCGATTAGCCCCAGGCCTCCTTTATTTCATTCTTGGCCTTTGGAGATCACCTCATTGGTGAGGCATGCACTGGTCCAACCTAAAGCGACGCCTTCCTCTCTCATCAGCATCTGGCCCAGTCTGCTGTGCTGTTTGCTTCTCTGTTTCTCCTTAAATCCTACCAGACCACTGTCTCTGTTCTGTTCTCTGATTTATTCCCACATCAGAGAGCAACACTCAGGTATGAGGCCCAACCTCTACTCTTCCGTATGCTGTTGCTGGTGACTAGGAACCAAATGACCCGGAATTTGCTCTTAATTATAATGTCAAGTTACCTCTCTGAGATCCAGATTCCTTAGCCCTATGGAGACCGCATTGATGTTTGCCTAGCCTGCTCCTGGGGAGCTGTGCAGAGAAAATGATTTACTGTACCCCCTTTTTAACAGAAAAACTTTGACATTTTTATAAGCCACTATCTCATGCAAAAAATGCAAAGAAGAATATGTGCAGCTCCACTGATAATTTTCTATGGAAAAAGAGTGGGATGATACCCTTGGAGCAGTGGTCTCAAAGCAATCAGCATTTGAAAGAGGGAAGCACAGCTGGGGTGCGAGAGGTGCACACGGACAAATGGAATTTAAACAAGAGAGATACAGGGGCTGGCAAGATAGTTCAGCAGAATAAAGAGCCTGCTTAGGTGAGCTTAGGCAAAGTGCAGGGACTGCAGTTCAATCCCCAGCACCACATGCTGTGCCAGCCCCACTCCCACGGTGGGCTGAGCTGGCTACAGATTCTGGGCATGGTGTTGCAGGCCTGTAAAGCAGGAGGATCACCATGGATATGAGCTGCATGGTAAAACCCTGTAACAACCAAATATATTAAAGAAGAAGAAAAAGTGGAAGAAGGAGGAGGAGGAGGAGGATGAAGAAGAAGAAGGAGAAGGAGAAGGAGAAAAGGAGAAGGAGGAGAAGGAGGAGAAGGAGGAGGAGAAGAAGAAGAAGGAGAAGGAGAAGGAGAAAAGGAGAAGGAGGAGAAGGAGGAGAAGGAGGAGAAGGAGAAGGAGAAAAGGAGAAAAGGAGGAGAAGGAGAACAAGAAGAAGAAGAAGAAGAAGAAGAAGAAGAAGAAGAAGAAGAAGAAGAAGAAGAAGAAGGAGAAGAAGAAGAAGAAGAAGGAGAAGAAGAAGAAGAAGAAGATACAAAGAAATGAGTCAAGTCTTTTGACTCAGCCTAACTGGCACCCCACCCTTCTCTTTATTTAATGGGTCTTTATTTTCCCCCAGGTTTGGGGCTCAGGTTGCTATCTAGTTGGGAGGGATCACGTCAGGTAGTACTTGATGCAATGAGTAGCTCTTCTCTATAGGAGCATCTTTGTCACCTTTCCATTGCTGGGACAAAACACCTCACATGCAGAGCTTACAGGAGGAAAGGGCTATGTATGGTTCAGGGCTTCAGGCCGGGATCTCATGGTCCTTTTGTTCTAGGCCTATGGTGATGTAGAAATATGGTGATAGGGCATCTTGGTTACTTTTTCTTACTGCTGAGACAAAATACCTATCAAAAGTAAGGAAGTAAATGTCTATTTAGCTCAATTTGTGGAGGTTTCAGTCCATACTCAGCTGGCTCCAAGGCAGAGTGGCACACGGCAGAGGGCAGCACCTCAAGGCTGCCGAAAACAGCAAAAGATCAAGAGCAAAAGGGAGGAGCGGCGGCAGAGAGCAAGCCTCCCTCCCTCCCTTCCACTATGTGCAGCAGGCTCTGTGCCCTCAGGTGGGCAGAGCACTCACACCTGTAATCCCAGGACTGAACCCTGAGTCAGTCAGAAACTCTAAAGGCCACCGGGGTAGGAGTGGACATCCAGACCCAAACTATAAAAATAGGGTGTGGTAGAGAAACCTTGCCTGTGGCAGCCAGGAAGCCAAGAGGGGAAAACCAGAGGTAAAAGGGCCACAGGCCAGACAGTGACTGAGGACACAGCTGTTGACCTACTCTCTAAATCTAAATCTCTGTTCCCTCCCAACATCACCGCGAGATTATGGGCTTGTCAGTGGCTTTGCCCACTGAAGTTAGTCTTCACTGTGCAATCGCCTAGCACTCTTACCTCCAGACACATGGGGTGGGGCAGATTTTATATCTGAACAATAATGAGGAGTCTACTTTTCCAGTCAGACTAGAAGGAGCACAAAGGGCTGACACCCTGCATGTTTGGTGGTGTGCATGTGCACAAGGCTATTTTTTTTTTTTTTTTTCACAAGTGAAGTCCTGGTCTTCTGATAGGAAACCGGAGCTTACTGCTGGCAAACACCTTCTTGTCAGAAGTGAGAGGCTTCGGGGATTGAAAGGGTTGGGACCCACACCACTGCTAAGAAGTACAGTATGGACACACTTTGGATTCTTTAGTTTCCCATTTAACACACCAAGAGCCATTGAGAAAACTCTGATGTCTTTACTGGGAGCTCTGCAGAATGTTAGAAGGTGCAGACAAGTCCGGCAAGTCTTGGAGAAGTCCTGCAGAAGCCCATGTCATTAAAGGCTTGGTTGCCTGCACTGTGCTGCTGGGAGGTCATGGTAGGGCCCAGTGGGAGAGCTTCTGGCTTCGAGGGGTTAGTCCTACCCTTGAAGGGGGTGATACAACTAGGGATGCTTCCTCTCCTTCCTTTTCACATCCACACTCAAAGATGAATAGTTTTGCTCCCCCACTGCCAACACAGTGTGCTGCATTCTCAAGGGCCAGAAGCAATGGAGCTTGACTGACCATCAAGACCCTTACAAATGGGAGTCAAGTAGGACATCACGTTTTATTTATTTATTTATTATATTTCTGATCGTCACATTTTAATCTACTGATGAATGTTCTCTTCTAGAGCCTGCTGCCCTTTCCCCTCCCCCTTGTGCATTGAGTACGCTTCCCACCTCTCATAGGGGCAACCATTATGACTCCAGATAGGGGTGGGAACTAGACCCATGGGAGCACTGCCCTCTTCTCTGCCACGTACCACCATCTTGACAGCAGCCACATGCCAACCAACCACTTACTGAAGCCACAACCACCGAAGTTCTCATCCGCAGAAGGAACACCCTGCTGATCGACCTCTCTAAAAGGAGCATCTAGTTTGGATCACAGTTTTTCCCTCCTGCCTCCTTGATCTTTCAAGGAGGACACTTTGTCCTTCCTGATCCCTCTTGGGCAAGTGTCACTCTAGAACACACTGAATCCCGAGCAACTGCTAGTAACCATCTGGTTTCTTGAGGGTCAGATCCTGAGTTCCATTCACCTTTCAAATGCTCACTGGACAGGGAGGGCCCACAATATTTATGAAAAATAAAACTCTAGAAGACTGGAAAAAAGATACTAATCTTGGTTTCCATGAAAGGCAGATTTCGAGAAGCTAAAAGGATGAAATGGGAAAATTCTAGATGAACATTTACACTTTTTGTGTTGTGAGCACATGGAAAAGAATGACAAGGTCACCAAGGTACTCATATGAAACTGACCTAATCTAATCCTGAGGTGAACGCCTTGTGGCAACAAAGCACAGACAGAGCGGTGTAAGCATCCTGCCATTCAGCTCCAGAATCCCACCCTCATGTTCTAGAACCTTCTCATTACAAGACTGAAACCCCTCCCCACTGCTCCCCATTCTCCCTTCCCCCACCCATGGCAACCACCACGATACCTTTTGCCTCTATGAATTTGCCCATTCTGGGTACCTCGTGTAAAAGAAAGCATACATGTGTCCTTTGTGGTTGGCTTATTCTACTCAGCATAACGTACTCAGTCTCTCCATACTGTAACGTGTCAGAATCTCCTTTCTTTTGAAGGCTAATAGTGTAACTCAACTTTAACGACTCAAATTTTCTATCCCTGTGGTGTAGATAAACTGCCGGAGTGCATTCAGTGGTGGAACGTGGAAACATCCTGACTCCACGCCACGTGAGGAAGTTCCACCCTCCACTTGGTGAGACTTTGGCCTGGACAACGTCTCTAACAGTGGCTCGAGGGAGGGTGCCAGAGAGCCGCCAAGCTCATTACTTGTGAATGACACAGAACTGGACATAACAGCTCTTGGGGCAGCAGGATGAATATGGGTTCAGATTAAGCAGGGTGCTGAGATGATGTACTGAAACCGAGGAGGTGAAAGTTAGCGACAAGAGATGCAACGTTCTAAAATTAGGCTGAAGTGTGCACGCATGTGCGCACACAACTTCAGGGGCACAGGATGGAGCGAAACCAAGAACAGCGTGACCAGCAGTTGTGGGTTTTAATTGACCACAAGCTCGGTCTGAGTCACCAGTGGGATGTGGTTGCCAAGCAAATAACCAATGCAATCCAGCCGGGCATTAATAGAAGCAGAGCAGGGCAGGAAATGGCCCCTCGGCAGGCCCTGACCGCCAGACTGCGCCTGAAACTTCCATCACGTTCGCTGAGCTCGGCCGGTTATGAGGGACATCTGCAGACTGCAGGCCATTTGGCAGGGGGTGAATGGTCTGGAAAACATGCTGCCTGGGAGGTAGGAAGGGAATTAGGGACCTCAGCAGCTTTTCAGGGGCCACACGCGAGAAGATTGTGACACCTGGAAGGTCCGCTGTTGTGTGCGGCATTTTAGAAAAGGGGGTTATAAATCAAGAGTGGAAGTTCTGGAAAAAGAAATGGCTATTTAGAAAAATAAAGAATTTCCCTGTAGTTGGACCTATCCGACAACAGAATGGGCTGCTTCGGGAGAGAATCCTCATCACTGGATGCACTGAACAGTTGTTGTTGAAAGATGATCCTTGGCACATTTGCTCTCGGATATTTGGCAGTATCCACGGATACCGATGGGAGGAGAGGCTGCTCCGGGCTTCCTGTAGGTAGAAGGCGGGGATATGAAGCACCTCACAGTGCCAAGGACGACCCTTCAACCAGGAAGGGGCCAGTTCGGAGTGTCCATCGCTCTGAGCCCCAACAATCTTAGAAGGAGTGCTCCGTACTGGAGGCACAGTATCAAGTCTGCTGAATGTGGTCTACACACGGTTTGCTTTTAATATCACTTGCCAAGAATCCCAAGATTTCACAGAAAGATCTGGATTTCCAGGCTTTCTTTAAAACAAACAAAGAAAGTCCCCCTGTTCGGCAATCTGGAGCTGAACAACTGATGTCTATTTTGGATGAGCCAAAACCGCCGTCATTCATCACAGTCCTGACCCAGTGAACTATGTCATACATCAGACATCTGATCATGTGACCCTGTGTGCCTTGAGTTTAGTGGCTCTCAACTTCTCTTGTCCATCCTAGTGATAGGCCTGCACTCCAAATCAATTACATCAGCTTCCTGGGGTAAGGCCCAGGCAGCAATATTGTTTACAGTTCTCCCAAATGGACCTACTGTCAAGGGTAGGGGCCACTGTATAGGAAAGGAAACTCAACTGGTGGGAGAAAGGTCTAAGGACAGCGGACCATGCTTAACAGCTAGAGCATTTAAATGGCAGAGTGAGCTGCTTTCACCAAAAGAAATCCTGACTGTAGAATATGTGAAAGGGACAGGTTGACCCAAGATAAAGGGTCATTACCTTGAATGTGGATGAGGGTCACCTGGGAAGTGTCCCCAAGACACAGTCTGGGCCCCATCCTAGAGGATTACACTGCAGTCAATGAGGAGGAGGGTGAGAAGGCATAACGGAAGCAGCTCTCCAGGCGATGCTGGTCATCACAGGGCGGAGCCACCAAGTGAGACAGGTGAGCCCCATACTCTCACCCCACCCTTGGCAGTGATTCACTCAGGGCCTTCAGAGGAAGTCAATATAAATTTTCTAACATGCACAGAAATAAGAAATGGGCACAACCTGGCCGTGGTGGGCTGGAGAGTGTTTCATCGGGGAGGAAGATGAGGGTACACTGGAAGCTGCAGGATTCTCTTATTCGGTCTAATATTGAAACCTAAAAGATTCAGAGCAGAAACTGTTTTCCAGCTCTTTCTTCTGATGTACTTGATGTGTGATGTTTGCTTAAATAACCTTTCAGAAAGCCGCCTGTGTACTTGTACAGGGGCTCTTAGCTTTGAGCAACAGATACCGCTGTCTCCTCTAAGCTATAACAAATCCTATTAAGTGGATAGTGGGATGGCATAAGCAGGTCTTAGACTATCCTGCCTGGTGACATGGCAATGCAGTGACTTATTATACAGCCATTAGACTTTATCAAGCAGATTAAACTGTGTCGCTGTGTGAAGATGTCTACAAGGTAGAGCTTTCTGAGAAAATTAGCCTGTACAGTGGGGAATAAGGTGTATGCAATTTATTTTATGGTAGCACATATTTATGTTAATTTATGTGATTAATTACATATAAAATCTGAACCTTAAGCTCATGCTATATTAAAAACATTAACTGAAAAATTAATCATAGCCTCAAATATATCTTCAATGCAAAATATGTTTTTAGATAATAAACTTTTCTTCTGTTTTTCTTTTTGTACTGGGATGGAACCCAGGCGTTTAACACTGAGCTACACCCCAGCCAATTTTTCATGATTTTATTTCTGGGTAATGCCTTGGGACGTTGCTCAGACTGGGCTTGGGTTAGGCGTCTTCATGTCTCAGCTTCCCAGACAGCTGAGATTATAGGCATACACCACCACACCCAGCTATAAATCTAAAATTTTTAGAAAAAAGTGAGAAAAATAGTAAAGATTTGCTCTGCTAGATTAACAACCAAAGCATAATTTGGAAAAGGAAAAATTGGTAGATGTAACCCCATAAAAAAGAAAACTTTGTTCTACAAAAGACACTGAAAAGAATGAAAAGACACAGTGTAGGCTGACACAAAATACTTGGAAACTGTCCTGTGGAACAAGAGAGTAGCAGCCAGAATCGCAAAGACTTCTCTAATACTCAGTAGTTTTTTAAAAAATCAGACTAGAAAAGGAGGAAAAGACATTTTACCAGAAAAAGACATGCATTTGGAAAACAAGCACAAGGAAAAATATTCAACACCACTGGCCACCAGAAAAGCATGTGGCACTCCACGTAGCTGCCAGTGTGGCTAAAACAAAGCCAGTGGAAACCCAAACGCTGTCAGGAATGCAGAGGGACTAGGTACAGCTCCTCTGAAAAACAATCCAGCTCTCTCTTCTAAAGGTAGCATTCACTTACCATTTCATCTAGCAGTTGAGCTCTTGGGAATTCATCTATCCACATAAATAAAACTTATTTCATCACAAAAACCTGTACACAAATTTTCATAGCAGCTTTTTTTTGTAAAAGCCAAACGCTGGGAACACCCAGAATTCTTCAGTGGGTGAATGATTTAAAGAACTGCGAGATACCATGATATGATATAGCAGGAATAAATTGCTGGTGCGTGCAGGAACATGCTTGGGTTCCCATGGAACTATCCTGAGCACACAGGGCCAGTTATGAAACATCACGCACCATGCAATGACCTTTGTGTACCACCTGTGGAAAAGGCGAAGGGTTAGGAATGGAGATTAGTGGTTGGGAGCAAGTGGGTGGAGGGTAGCGTGAGGAAACCTTCTGATGGTGGGCCTGATCTGGGTTCCCACTACGGTGGTGACCTCACCAGCAGACAGGGCCACTGCATTCACTAATTCACATGCAAATGAGTGTGAATCAAACTGAAGAAATCTGAGCAAAACTGGCCGATTATAATAATGTCAGTATTCTGACTGTGATACAGTGCAGCAGTTTTTCAAGATGTCACACGGGGGTACCAGAAACAGGGAGCATCTCTTTTTATTAACTCTTACGTATGACTCTAAAATGATCTCAAAATAAGCATTTTAATTAAAAATAAAAATATATAGGTATGTAAATGTGTCCACAGTAGAGTTTTGTGAGAAATTTAGGCTGCAAACCATGACATGATATGATTTACTTTTATAATCTTTCTATTTATATAATAGTTACATGTAGAATCTGGAGGGTTTTAAGCCAAAGTGATGATGGTGAATTCTTCTGGGTGGAGAGGTTTCTTTTTTTTTTTTAAGTGAAGTATTAGTTTATTTACATCATTTTGCTATCAAGATTTATGAATAATTTTAATTGTAACTTTTTCCTATTTCTGTGTGCTCTCTTTTTTAATATTAGATAGAGGGATTAGTGGGATGAAAATTTTGAGGAAGAGTAAAAGGTTGTGATCCTCAGAATCACTGAGATGTCTGCAGAAAGAAATCATTGGAAGCACCCGAGGGTCTTCCCAGCAGGATCTGCCCAGTTCTCCACTGAGATATCCAGGGTTGCCTGTTGGGTAGCTTCCATTCCCCTTCCCAATTGTAGGCAATGGATTTTTTTTTTTTTTTTTTTTTTTTTGTCTTTTTGAGACAGGGTCTCGCTATGCAGTTCAGGCTAACCTTGAGCTCACTTTGTAGCCCAGGCTGGTCTCAAACTTGTAAGGATCCTCCTGCCTCAGCCTCCTGAATGCTGGGATTATAGGTGTGCACCACCTTGCCCAGCTGGCAAGAAACTCTGGATTCCTGATATACTAGGTCTAGAAGTGTAATCTTGGTGCCATTGCCACTGTCACATACATGGGTGGGAGAGAGGGGGACAAGGGGAGGGAAGCAGAGGAAGAGAGAGGAGAGACAGAGAGAGAGAGGAAAGGGAGAAAGGGAGAGGAGGACAGACACAGACAGACACAGAGATGGACTCGCTTTGTCACTGGTGCCTGGGTCCTCTCCTCCTTCCCCAGAGTTCGGGAGAGGTACACAGACAGCTCCTCATGTTTGAGGAGCCCAGATGGAGGCCAACACGCTGCAGATCTGAACATCCAAAAGCAGCACACCAAATCTTCAAAGCACTCTCTATGTTCTAGGCTTCCACTCCAGTAGCACAGCTCAGAGCATCCTAGAAAGGCCGACGCCCAGTAGGCATGGTGGCGCTGGGGAGACTCAGCCCCTGGCTTGCTCCTAATCCTTTCTTTTTCCACTCACTGATCATTCTCCACCTCAAGCTGCCTGTACACAAGTGTGTGAAATCCAGGCACTGCCCACACGCTGTCCTCCCCCAACAGCCATTTCTCAGTCTCCTGAGGGCCTCAGGTATTCCTGCTGGCTGTGCAGTCCTTAAAGCCTCATGTCCCTTGGGGCCAGGATGAGCCTGGGCACAGGAGGCCGGGACGCAGAGCAGGGATGGTTGGCCAGGTATCTCAGGATCTGGGCTGCTGGGACGAGGCCAGAGGAGGCATTGGAGGGAGGCCTAAGACAGTGACTCAGGCAGCACCTGAACCTTAGACTCCTCACCCACTGCAAAGGTCTCAGGCAGCGTCTGAAAGGGAGTCTAGGAAAGTGAGCACTGACACCTTGGCTTCTAAGTGCAGAATCAGCTTTCCTGACACCAACATGCTGAATGCAGGCAGCTTCATCACAGGAAATAGTGGAAATGGGCTATACTGTCCTTCGGCCCTTGGATGCTACCCATGTCTGCTCAGAGATTTATAGATGAAGCTGGTTATGATGGTGACATAATGAAGCCCAACCTTTCTGGAACATTCACTCCTGCCAAGCCCTATGCAAATCTCTCCCTAGATTTTCTTAATCATCAGAACTGCAAATTTTAATTTCCTTTTATTGCTGCCCACAAAAAGATAAGAAAATCGAGATGCCAAGAGGTTAGAAAATGTGGCCAAGGTCACTTGGTTAGCAAGCTATGAAGACAGGCTTTGGATCCAAGTCGCCCAGGCTCGTGGACCTACAGACATCACCATGATGCTGGATAATCTCTGGAGGCAGACTGTGAGAGAGGACTTGGAATCGAAAAATCAAAATGTGTGTTGGCAGCTCCACCTTGACTATGGAAAGTCTGACAAGGGCTCCCGGAATGTGATAGATCTCAAGTCAGGACACTCATCAGAGAGAGAGAGAGAGAGAGAGAGAGAGAGAGGCCACAGAGGCCACATGAGGTGCGAACATTGGGACAAGCAGGCAGGCTGAGCTCAAGGGGGACTCTAACCCTGTGGGCCTGGCACCTTCTCCCAGCAGCCTTCTTTAGGACCAAGGAGCACAGAAGTTGAAATTGTAGAGGCAGGACTGAGGAGTCCCAGAAGAATTGGGAAGCGGACAGCCAGTGCCAGGGGAAGGATGCCGGGTCCCAGTGGCAGGGGAGGCAGTAGGCAGCCTTCACCCCTTTTTCTCAGTCTCCCACTTTGCTACATTTCATGAACAGGCCAAGAGTGAACCCTTTCCAGGATCTGGAACAAGGGTGATGCTTTGCAGGTTTGTAGGAAGGTGGTAAAGATGAGAGGACCTTTAAAAAATTTTTTTTAAATTTTTAATGAGAGTATAAAATGGTTAAAGAAAGAAAAGAAACATTAGAAATGATACAGAGTTTCATTAAGCAAAATAATAGGAATTTGACAGTAGTTGCTGTATTACATAATGTTATCTTCAAATTAGTTGTTTAGATTACCAGATATAAACATGAAAAAATGACTAAAATAACTATCAGAAATTAAAAAGAATTTAAGCATAACCGCTCCTTTCAATAGACCAGCAGAAATCAGCAGTACAATTAGGCAATCCATCTCGTGTACTTATATATATATAGTTTTTTTCCGGGTCTCTATCTTTTCTTCTTCCCCTTGTCCCAGTTGTTCCTTCCCTTGAACAGTGTCATTTCTTTTCACGGTTTCTATTGCATCTTTCAGATTTTATTTGCCCTTTCAGGTTCCTACACTCGTGAGACAATGCAATGTTAGCACAGCGAGTCTGATTTATTTCACTTACCAGTGCGGGCTCTGGTTGCATCCATTTACATATAAAAGCTTTGTGTTTATCTTTTTTACAGCTGAGTAGTACTCCATTGTGCAAAAACACCATGTTTTTTAATCCATTCCAGAGGACCCTTGTGCTGGAAGTGTTTTGCAATAGTTTAGCTCAGAGGCTTTTGAACTGAGGGAGGCGGGTAATGCCACTGGCTGCATCTAGGGCTATTAGCGATATCTTGTTGCTCAGAGACTTCCTCAGCCAGGGCTTCCGGATCTGTCTTCCTTTCAGCACTGTCCAGGGCACTTTTAGAAAAGTGGATTGGAGTTGTCTTCTAGACCTGCCAAGTGAGAATCCCTCAGGTATGTTATTAGTCATGCTCAAAAAAATAAAACGATCCATAATCCTATTGACAAGGCTGACAGTGGCTTCCCTGGTAACAGAAGTAAGCAGAGGCCAAGGCGTGGGGTGTGAGCGAGCACTGGGACACCCTGCGTCACACGCAGCCATCAATTGCAAAGAGTGTTGTTCTTTTGTAATCATCTTTCAGTCTTTTTAATTGGATCAAGAAATGTCAACATGCCCATCATATGTATGGCAGCTAGCTCATGCCAGCCAATCCTGGGAGCGGCCTCGTACCTACCGAAGGATGAGTGCTCAAATATGTATATCTACGCATGATGGAATACTACTCAGCTATAAAGAAGGACAAATTCCAGACATTTGTAGGAAAATGGATTCATCTGGGAAATATGATGATGACTAAAGTAAACCAGACACACAACCTTAAGCATTGTGTGGCATCTCTCGTTCAAATAAGGCAAAGTTTTAAAAGAAGAGCATAAGGAAAGATGCGTAGGAGACATGGGGATGGATCGCTTGCAAAGGGCCAGAATCTAAGAGGCTGAGGGTGAGAGGAGGAGGGGGGAAGTTAGTGAATAAAGATTTGCCATGTACCTAAGGACATCAGTGACTGCTGCACGGCATGAAGAAGAGCTAAACTGTAAGACTAACAAGAATGGAAATGGGGAAAGGGGAGCTAGAAGAGGGGAGGGAGGGGGAGGAAACTTAAAAAAAGATGCCTGCGGACGGCACATACTGCAAGCTTGTGCCGACAGCAAAGAGAAATATCAGTGTTCAGCCATCCTGGATGCCTCGCTCACTTGCTCGCCTTTTAAGCAGAAAGTCTCACCCTCAGCTTTCAGTGGACAGTAGCGTAGAGCGTCACGGCTTTGTTTTGTCTTTAGTGCATATGTTTTCAAGCTCTCCTGCAAATGTGGAAAAGGACACTGCTGCTTTATTTGGAGCATCAACTGGAATCATTTAAAAACAATGCACGTGTATTTCAGTATTAACAAAGGTGACGTAGAGGAGGGCGACAGAAATAGTCTTTTCACTGATAGGGCTGGGGCAGAGACCATGGCAGTACGTTCACCATGATGCCGGGTGGTCTCTGGAGGCAAGCTGCGGGAGAGGGCTTCGAACCTAGAAACCAAAATGTGTGTTAGCAGCTCGGTCCTGACGGAAGAACGCCTGACGAAGGCTCCCCGGATGTGACAGATGCCGAATCAGGACAGGCTTTAGAGAGAGAGGCCACACAGGGCGTGCCCCTTGGGACACACCAGTGACTGCCGTTTGGGAAACACTGCCCTGAAAATTCCCCGCTGCCTGCTTCCTTTCTTTCAAATCTTACTGTAGTGAAAGGGTTTAGAAAAATTAAAGACCTCCCCAGTAAATATCACCCCTATCATTTCCTCTTCTCTTTCATTCTTTCATTTTAGGGAGGAATTCTTGCCAGGCCTGAGCCACCCCTTTCATCGTGTCAGTTGGGATGGACTGAGATCTTTGCGGGACACAGCATTAGAGACAGAAGGAGAAGGAGAGGCAGCGAGAGTGTTTGAGGGAATTAGGGGAAAAGCAGGCCCTGAGGAAAGTAAGAAGCATTTCAAGGCCTGCTGCTGAGCTGAGCCTGCAGCCAGGAAGCCCGGAAAGCCGAGAAGCTGTTTGTGTCACATGGAGAGTATGCACTACAAACTTGCTGTTGAGGTGTGGGCGGTGGGAAAGGGGGACGAGAGGCTGGACTAGCTCTCCTCTCCGCGCCGCGCCATCTCCACCAACTGATGGAGGTAATAGGCTAAAAGTGGAAATAAGCGTGCTTTTTTTTTTTTTTTTTTTTTTTTTTTTTTGCGGAACCGGGGATTGAACTCAGGCCCTAGTGCTTGCCAGGGAAGCGCTTATTCTGCTGAGCCATCTCCTGAGCCCCTATGAGTGTGGCTTTGTTTGGGTGGCTGTTGGAGCGCAGTCGGGAACCTTTCCCCCTGAGCGTGTTGTCAAGGTCGTCCGTGCAGCATTAGATCTAACAGACTCGGGCAGCCAGCTCTCGCAGGGCTGGGGAGGTCGCGCTGGGGCCCGAAGGCTGGCTGCCATCCGCCAGAGTGGAGGCCCCGCGGCCTCCGTGGAGCCCAGGAGGGCCGTTAGCTCCAGCTCTGGTCAACAGCCTATGTAATTAATCAACTTAAAGCGGGTTCTGCTTAGCGATGGATCCTGACCCTGACTGCACATTAGAATCATCCGGGGAACTTTAAAAACTAATTCCACACCATTGCTTAGGCTACAGCCAGAACCAATTCTATCAGAATGTGAGGGGCCTCAGACAAGAGCTTCAGAAAATAAAGCAAAGCAGAGGTCTTTGGGTGGTTTTCATGGGCAGCCGGAGTGACAGCCTTCAAACTGGATGGCTAAGGGGGCAAGTTCAGACATTATTACTATTTTTTTGTTTGTTTGTTTTGGTGGTACCAGGGATCAAACTCAGGACCTTGTGTTTGCCAGGAAAGCATTTATTCTACTTAGTTATCTCCTGGGCCCTGCACATTATTTTATTTTGTACTTCTTTAACATTAGTATATTAATCAATTAAGTATTTCTTTATCTTCTTCTGGTCCTTCTTTTTGAGACAGACAGCGTCTTACTGTTCACTGTGCAGTTCAGGCTGTCCTTGACCTCACTATGTAGACCAGGCTGGCCTCAAACTCATTTCCATCCTCCTGCCTCTGCCTCCCAAGTGCTGCCATTATAGGCATTCACGACTCCCCTAAAACACTCCTTCTCCTTCTTGCAGTACTGAGGATTGAACGGAGGGCCTTTAAATGAACTACTCCCCAGCCCTTTTAAATTTTTATTTTGAGACAAGATTTCACTAAATTGCCCAAGCTGGGCCTCAACTTTCTAGAGCTTGGAATTGCAGGAGTGTGCCACTGTGCCCAACTTATTTCTTTTCTGAAATAACTGAACTTTGACCATTTTTCTCTTGTAGTGTTCATATTCTCACTGAATTATAAAGGACTTTATCTATCAAGAGTGTAAGTTTTAATTGATACACATGGATGATATTTTTCTTGGTATCACTAGCTTTTAATTTTACTTAAGGTGTTTGTTTTAGTTTTGGCATTTTATAGAAGTGGACATATATTTAAAATATTTATGTAGCTAATATTCACCAGTATATCCTTCATGATATCTTTTACTGTTGATTGATCAAAAAGTTATTCTGTATCCCCAAATAATTTGTATTTATCTTGTGGCTTAATTTCTAACATTAAATGCTTTGACTCATCTAGAATTTGTTTTGGTAAATAAACTACCTCTGTTCCAACACCCCATGCGTCATGCACACCCGAAGGCCTAGCTTTGTCAGCTTTCTCTTCTCTCTTCCATTACTATGCCTGGTTTGTCTTGAGCTAAAATGATACTCTTACACTTACTGTAAACTTATACTTTGATCTGGTAAAAAGTACATCATTCTTGTTTTTTTTATTTTCAGATGCATTTTGTCTAATCTTTGGACTTCTTACAGAAATATTAGTTTTTAAAACTATCTCGTAAAATAGTATTAAGTTAAAGGATATGAGGCAGGAGGATTGTTGCGAGTCCAAGACCAGCCTGGGCTACAAAGTGAGCTCAAGGCCAGCTTGATCTGCATAGTGAAAGCCTGTCTCAAAAAGACAGAACTAAATAAATAAAAAGCATGTGAAGACAATATTCTTTTTTTTTTTTTTCCCCAGAACTGGGGATTGAACTCAGGCCCTTGCATTTGCCAGAGAAATATTCTTTATAAATATTGATAAATAGATTTATGGAATCAAAGAGACAATTAGAGATAAAAATGTAGTATCATATATCCATGAGAAAAGATGTTTACTCATAACTGATTTTGGACAATTTCATGTCCCAAAATTTAGAGCACTACCTCAGATTATACACAAAAGTAGGCCTCAGGAAAATTAGCAAAGTCGGTGAAGCATCAATATAGACAACAAATCCTGATGGCCACAAAACAGAAAGGTTCTCACCCTTTACAGAAATGCAAGTAAATGTAATTAGATATAGTTATTTTTCTCTCACAATTGGCAAAACACTTTTAAAATATAATATTTTAATCTGACACAATTGGATGAGATTGCTGTGGAGTATGGTGGGACTAAGAACTTTGGAGAACCCACTGAACTAGAGACACACATACCACATTCTGTGGCCCAGGGAATCCACTTCTGTGAAAACACTCCCCATGTGGATTCTGTCAGGGAAAGTATAAGGAGGACTGTTAAAATTATTCTTTTTCTGTTGGTGACATCCCTGATCGGAGGTCCTGAAAGCACCTGGCCCCCTAACTTCTTGGGCCACACTTCACGTCAACCCCATCCTCGCATGATCCAGGACTTAAGGGCAGATGCCTGACCAATAGAGAGTTCTTGGAATCCTCCACCAGGGCTACAGGCAGGCTGTGGTCTAACACGTGAGAATATTTTGACTAATTTCTGTATTAAAAGAGGTTCACAGAAGCCTTGTTATGAGAATTACAGAATACGAGCAACTTGAAACAAAAATTTATAGCTGCCTTCCAAATATCTACTTCTTCTTTCAAAATATCAAAGACTTGGTTAACATTACTGTCTGTCAAAAATGCGCATGTGGGCTGGGGGATAGCTTGGTGGCATAAACACCTGCCTGGCAAGTGCAAGGACCTGGTGCTGCATGCTGTGCCGGCCCTGGAGCTGCACCAGCCACAGAGTCTGGGCATGGTGGCGCACAGCTGTAATCCCAGCTGGGGAGGGGGGTGGCTCAAAACAGTAGGATCACAAGTCCAAGCTGCATAGCAAAGCTCTGTACCAAATACATAAATTAAAAAATAAAGCAAGTGTACATGTCCCAGATGTCCCAGATGTCCTTGCAGCTGGACTGGCCATGTGACAAAATTCTAGCTAGTTTACAGGGAGCAACAGTGGAAACTTCTGGGAGATGTTCCTAAGAGGGAGGGGGACAGCCTTCTCCCCTTCCTTCAAGTGCAAGGCCAGGACATTGATCACTGTGCAGAGCTGGAAGACTCTCAGGTGCCTGGTAATTTCACTAAGCTGCCAGACAGGGCTGGACTGCCTCCTTTTGGACTGCCCTTAAATAAGACAGATAAATGGACCTCACATGCGAACTGTCGTTGTTTTGGGTTTCTCGGTTACGTGCTGCTAAATGTCACTCTAAATGGCACAAAGCAACACACCCTTAACCAGGAAATGATGAACTAGATCAGGACATGTAGTAATCATAAAGTGGAAAAACTGGAAGCCCGTGCATATGAGAAGATAACGTGGAAACTGAGTTAGATCTATGTTCATCATAGGCTGTGTGAAGAAAGAAGGTTGCCAAATAGTATAATCATGTGCATTCTTCTCGGAACCCCCAATTAAGTATATTTTGGGGCTTTTCCAGTTTTTCTATACAGAGAACATTTTTAAGGTATGCAATTATACTACCTAAATTGTGGCAAAGTTAGGAGGCTTTGGGAGAGCAATAGAGCCCTGGAATGCTGGGAGATGGCCAAAGGACACCTTTGCTTTGTCTATACTCACCATTTTTACATAAAGAAATGATTCATGTACTTGTTGTACAGTCCAGATTAATTAGGGTTCCCACCTACCACCAGCTGACCTTATCAAACTGTTTATTTGCCCACTGCTGGCCACCTGCAGGCTCCACATCTGAAAGTGTCAGAGCTGGAGATGCAGTCACGTGGCAGCAGCCTCTGACAAAGGAAGATTAGCTCAGGTGGCACCACTCAAGGGCTTCATGTTGGGGGTGCGCAAGGTGCTTTCAGAGTCCCTCTGTCGCGCTCCTTGTATTTTCACAGTACCGCTGTGTCTGGAGAGCCCAAGAAAGCTAAGGACAAAGAAAGTGAGGGGACAACAGAGGAAATCCCAGATTACAATGAGCAGGCCCAACAGTAGGAAGTGCAGCCCCAAGGGATTTTTGAAAGGCTCAGTACCTGGAGGCATCTGATATGATGTAAAATAAGAAAGAGGTAAGGGAGTGAGTAGGTGTTGCGCACAGCCTCGCCAGCAAGGAAGACGCAACAACCAGTTCTTCTCTCTGTAGTTTTGATTCAGCCCCTTAACAAACTGGATTTTTCTTTCTTTTGTTTCTTTTGTTCTTTCTTTCTTTCTTTCTTTCTTCTTTCTTTCTTTCTTTCTTTCTTTCTTTCTTTCTTTCTTTCTTTCTTTCTTTCTACCCTTCTTTCTTCCCTTTGTTCTTTCTTTCTCCCCTTTGTTCTTCCTACCCTCCTTTCTTTCTTCCCCCTTTTCTTTCTCCCCTTTGTTCTTTCTACCCTTTGTTCTGAAGCCCGCTCATAGCTAAATACCTGTGGGCCTCCAATCGCGGGGAGCCACGTGTGCACTACCGATAGGTCCAGGTACGCGGAAGCAATGCCATAGTCTTAGCCTTAGCCAAATAAGAAGCTGTTTGCTACGGACAGCGCAGCTCTCCACAAGTAGGGGCACCCTGCTATGCAGATAGCAAAAGTGTAGCTCCCTGCTTAGTGACGTTTTCTACAGGAAATTAAGGTGGACTCCAGATTGGATGACCTCAGGTAAACTAGTAAAGGATCGGACTGGTAGTGTGAACGAGGGGAATGAGGCTAAAGGTCATTCTCTGTAAAACCTCGGAATTGTTGGGCACACACCAAGAGTGTTTAAACCTACTTGTCACAGGAACATTTGGGCTTCTGTAAATTAAGATGATTGTGCTGATCCTTTAAGACTTTGTGCAGCAGATTATTCAGTCATTCTTAAAAGCAAAGTCATCAAAAGCCAACACACTGTTTTTGAAAATTATGATGCTTTCTGAAATTGTATGTTCTATTAATTGTAATTCAACTTAATAGGTGATGTTTCATTTAATCTGAAAGAAAAATACTATAAGTGATCTCTGTATCTATTTATGTCTGTTATATCAATACATTTGGCCTGTCAGTAAAACAAACAAACCAAAAGAATCATTCTTTGTTCCCAACACAGAGTCTTTTGTTTATTTCTCATTATTGAATGGGACCAGCTCTGAGCCTGTTATTTGCTTGAGAGTAGTGTAGTGGGCAGGGTGGACAGAAATTATCTGAATATCAGAGCTGTTATTCTTGATCATTGTTCCAGACAATGATTTTTTTTTTTTTTTTTTTTTTTGTGGAACCAGGGATTGAACTCAGGCCCTTGTATTTGCCAGGCAAGCACTGATTCTACTGAGCCATTTCCCCGGCCCCCCAGACAACTTCGTATAACAATGATGAGTTTTAGCTTCGGAAAGAGCTCAGAAGTTGCAGGGAGCTCTGCGTAGACAGTCCCCTGTGCTGTTGAGGCTGGGCTTAGGAAGACTTATGGGGGAGTCTAACAATGTCTGCTCTTGTAACACTCCAGGTGTTTCAAAGAAAAATAATTTAAATCAAGGAATTCATTCTAAAGTTGATGGAAGACTGAGGAAGCAAAAAGAAAAAGTTGCTTAAAAATTAATGACTACAGGAACTACCGCTTGTTATTGGAACAGAAGAGAAAGTGATGCCAACAGAGCCCTAGACTGCTGGTCATGTGACTGTTGAAGCCTTGGCTGCTGCTCCCTTAGAATTACGGCCACACCCACCTTGCTGGGAGCAGGCAGTTCCATTCTCACTAGCACTGCAAGTTCCTGGGGGTTCCCAAATATTCTGAGGGTCCAAGGGTCTGTTACCCTGTTAGAGACAAAGTTTGCGAGCTCCGCTCTGCTAAGCCCATAGGAGTGCCTACTTCCGCTACCACGCCGAAGGTCAAGAACTAGAAGCTCACGTCTAACTACCGCTGCTGTTGCTACTAATGCTACAAAAGATGCTTCTAGAAGCAAAACAAAGTTTCTTCTCTTGTTTTAAGAAGTGCCAGGACCTTCCCGGGGTGAATCTATCTAGAAACTAACTAGCAAGGGATTCTGGGAAGGGACAAAATACCTGAAAGAAGCAACTGACAGTAGCTTCTGGCAACTTAGATGAAAAAGAAAAAAAAAAAATTAGATGACACAGGAATGGTGACGTGAGGGTAGGATGCTCACCACAGCAGTCAGGAGAACCAGCCAAATTTAGCATGCATTTTAAACTTTTATTTTTTATTTTTTTTTATTTTTATTTATTTATTTTTTTTTTTTTGTCTTTTTGAGACAGGGTCTCACTATGCAGTTCAGGCTGGCCTTAAGCTCACTTTGTAGCTCAGGCTGGTCTTGAACTCACAACAATCCTGCTGCCTCAGCCTCCCGAGTGCTGGGATTACAGACATGCGCCACCACGCCCGGCTTTAGCATGCATTTTAAGGGGAGGATGAACCAGATTTCATCATAGATTAAACGTGAGATGAAAAACAAGAGTCAAAGCTAGTAAGACTTGTCTTGGTGCAAAGTGCAGTTGCCATTTATACAGGAGACTAAGGCCCTGATGAAAAATGAATTCTTAAGGCAATCAGAAGTGTTCAGGTTTGGGATGTATTTATTTTACTTTTTTTTTTTTTTTTTTTTTTTTTTGGCGGAACCAGGATTGAACTCAGGCCCTTCTGCGGAGCCATCTCTCCAGCCCCTCCTGGGGTGTGTTTAGATCTGGGTGTCTATTAGACATCTGAGTGGAGATCTGGGTAGGATCGTGGTTGAGATTCAGGGGGAAAGAGACCCATGAGATTCAGTAAATGCCACATAGACAACAAGATCGTATCTATAGGGGAGGAAATGAAGGATGGCACCTGTCTGCAGGTGCGTGGGCAGACGTGCGGGGAAGCTCTCTGCCAGTTGCTTCTGTTTTGCCAGTGAAGTAGGAGCGAGTTCTTCAGCTCACGAGGCATGGAGAGAGCGCTGGAGGTCGCAAAGGGCTGGAGCTAAATACGCGCACAGGCAGAATTGCGAGTGAGTGGGCTGGGAAGTGTAGTGCCATTGCTAAGCTACAACAATTGGGGCCACTTGAGAGGAGAAATAACGACTCTGAAGGGAGACAGGTCGCCGAGCTTGTACTTCACCATGCTCAGCAGTGTGGGTGCGAGGGAGCGCCGAGTAGGGAGGAAGCGATTCTAACCAGGAAGTGAACGAGGTCTGGGCAATGGATGATATAAACAAAAAAGTGATTATCGTGTTTACTATGAAACCAAGACTGAATAAAGAGGGGAAAAAAGACCTAAGAGGGTGACTGATAGGCAGCTCAATCCTTTTTTTTTTTTTTTTTTTTTTGACTTAGCATAATGCTTTCTTTTTCTTATTTCATTGAAGAACAAATAGCAATGAGATAGTTTCAAATCAAATTAGTAGAACAGATTCAATAATTAATACATTGCATATTGTTTTCATAGTAGTTTTTTGTTATGCAAGGTGCATACATGACGCTCTATTTACAAACACGATTAGGGCAGATGCCTCTAATCAATGAATTAAGAGAATGTAGCTGTATACTTATCATTTTTTTAAAAAAAAAAAGCTGAATTATAGTACAATTTCAATAATTAATACTTTTTATATTGTTACCTTCCACTGGCTATCCATAGTACAAGGAGCAGACAGGATATCCTGTCCAAACACTATTAGTGCAAATCTTTCTGCACATTTATCCTAACCACACTGTTTGTACGAACACAGAATGGTTCTTCCTTTGTATCCCCTTTTTTTTGTTTAGTCCTGTCAGAGATGGGAATCAATTGTCATTCAATTATTATACATGCTTGAATTCAGTGAAACAATCCAACACAGTCCAACAGCCGACAATAGTAGTGGGTTATCCACAAAAGTTGTTGACTAGAGCCATTTATAGCTCAATTTATTATTATGACCTTATTTTATATACCTCATTTGTATACTTTTTGCTGGATGGTTAAGATCAAGATAAAGCAAGACCTATATAACAAAAAATGTAACTTCTGTATCTGATGAGGTCAGTGAAGTACCCTCAGGGTTTATCCTGTAACCCTGTACCTCACTCTGTAGATCCCTTGTCAGTGTCAGCCATGTGGATGAGTCACAGCCATTGCTTGACCAGTTTGCTCTCTGTGAAAGCCTGAGAGAATATTTTCTCTCCATGTGACTCTCCTTAGTCAGACTCTACATCATCAATCACATTCCTCTGTGGCCCCATAATCTCCTTGATCAGAAAATTTGGGGCACAACTGAGTTCCATGATGTTACAGTACAGGTCCTCCTATGTCCTGAGTCTTCACTGACCTTGAAAGGCTAGGGCCAAAATGTTGGCTGCCCTTGCAGCCCTTCCATTTCTCCAGTTTTTGATCTGCAAACTTAGGTTGTTAACCGTCCAGAAGAGAAGCTGATTATTACCCTGCATCATCTGCAAATATCATATAGTCTCCCTAGTATAAGAAATCAAAAAGAGAAATACAAATAGAAAGGTATAACAACAACTAAAAAGAATTTAGTCAGATAGGTAGGGTAAAGTGAACTGCATATGATGTAGCAGTTCAATTCTTTAAATTAAAGCACATCCTCAGGGGGCCAACTTGTTAGCTCAGTAGTTTAAGCACCTGCACATGTAAACGCAGTCCAGCACAGGATACTGTGGTTCTGTCCTCACCTCCACCTGCCTTACCAGCCCTGCCCTTAAAGAAGCTGGAGCCAGCCAAAAAAAAATCCTTCTAAACCACATTCTTGTGTTTAAATAGTTTTGCTCTAGACAAAGGGTTGTTTGAGGGTGTTATCTATTTATCCAATAAGAACTTATGGAATATCTACCAACTGTATCTAGAGTGCTTGGTTATTTCTCTAGGAATACGTAAAATATCAGGAAAATACACTGGATTCAAAGCAGGAAGGGTCCTAGGAGATGTCTGAGAACAGAGATTGATTTTACTTTGCTGTCACACAGCATCTACTTTGGGTGAAGGAGGCACATCTAGTTGAGAAGTCCATATCTGTATCAATCAAAATAACTTAAGTGGCAAATAAAATTTATTGGCACAGGTAATCGAATAGTTCTCAGTGTGAAGACAGCCAGTGTGCGCGGGAGGCTGGCTGCCGGCCTGCTTCTGCCTTACGTGCTGTGCAATTATTACCTGCTTTGATTCTTGAAACAGAGCCAGAATTCAAGCACAGGCAGTCTGCTACGAGGGACTGCTCTCTCAGGAGCTGTGCTTGATTGCCTTTTAAAAAGATAGCTTCAGGCAAAGCTGGATCCAGGGGCTCAGGCATGCTGATCAGGACTCATCCTTTTCTCTCGGTCTGCTTGCCTCCAGTTGAATTCATTCACGTTCAGATTTTCTCCATTCACTGTAGCTGTGGGCTTACACCATCCATAGCTTTAGCATTTCCAGAAGAAAGTGATTTTCTGTTTCTGAAATAAAGACTTATTACACAAATTGGTATTTAATGACATAGAATAGATTCACAAGGTCTGCACTGATCCATAAGCAAACAGATTAATAAATACACTTATAATGGAAAGGATATAAATAAGCCATTAACAAAATTAACTATATAAAATATTAACAAATTTTTGGTTATTATGACTTGGAAATTTTTTTCTTTTCACCCTTCAGCATTTTCATTTGTCTGCACCAAGGCTGGATTATCTATGTAATGCAAACAGTGAATGGAGGGGCTGGGGTTGCAGCCCAGAGGCAGATGCATGCTTAGCTTCTGCCAGGCCCTGGTTCAATCCCCCAAATCCTCTCTCTGAAGAAATGTTTAAGGGAAATTTTAAAAATGTGTAATACACGGATTGCTGACTTCTAAAGATTTCCTTTAATGTCTTTATTACATCAAGCAAAATAAGGCTCAAAAAGATAACTATCACATGTTTTTCTCTTGTATGTAGACTACAGGGAAGAAAAGATGACATGAAAGTAGAAGAAAGACCATTAGGGAGGAGAATGGGTCAGGGAAGAGGGAGAGGAGGGACAGCGCTGGTAGTGGAGATGGATATGGGTATGAGGGATATATGCTAGCTGAATGAATAAGATATGAGAATGCAGCCCAAGGGCGTGCTGAGAGGGTAATTGGGACTGGGTGTGGTGGTGCACACCTGTAATCCCAACTCTTGGGAGGCTGTAAACATGTGGATCACTATGAATCAGTAGTAAGACCCTGAACTCCCTATAGACTCTTCCCTAAAATACAGAAAATAATAATAAAACAAAATAAAAAGAATGAAACATAATACTCTACATATTAGTGTGCACTGATTTTTTTTTAAAGTTAGTAAAAATCCAGTTTATCTTGCTACATTTGCTGTAAATTGCTGTTCTTGCACTCTTGCCTTTCTTCACCCCCGAGGACCATGTTTTGGGAAACTGGTGGATGGGTGGCACCACTGCCAGCAGTGCCATTTTTGTTTCCTTCTGATGGTTAAAGAAATGAAAATCGAGAGAACACTCCTTGGCCAGCCGTACCATGCTACTGGGCAAAAGCACAGGGGTGGCATCTGCCTCCACATTACAAATAATGCACTTCGGATGCATTTGAAGTGAACTATTAGTCCTTGCTTGGAATCGCTAGCAAGGGGATTGCTTAGTGGCCCATCACAGAAAGAGAAAGGAGACAAAGACCCCAAGGGAGTTCCAACGTGAAAGTGCGGCCCAAATTCCAAGCATGAGGCTGGATTAGGACTAGTAGTGCTGTGGTTCCAAGATTCTAAGATAAGGTAGGATAGGATAGCAAAGGGGGGGGGAGCAACTTAGGAGTTGGGAGCTGGGGATGCTAAACAGCACTGATCCAACCCGAATTCAGAGCTGGGCAAAGGTGAGCTTAGACCCATACCCCCCCCCCTTTGTGTAAGCAGCATCTGCCAGCATCTGGAGCCTCTGCACTCTGCTTTCAGCCAGAGAATGCTGGGCGACTGCAGGTTTCCCTCATCTCTACTTCCTCTCTTAATGTAGGACACTCACTTTCTTGACTCATGTGTGACCACTGCACCGCACACAACCCAGAGCCTGTGTGACTCCACTTTGCAGTCCTTGGCCTCAAGAACCCCCACCTTTGGGATATTTGGTCATATTTTACCAAATTCAAGTCTTGGGAGAAAATTTGAAAACTGACACCAAAATAAAACTGACTCGTAAGGCTCGATTAGGTCCAAAGACACAAGGAGAAGAAAGCTTCCTTGCTTTCTCAATTCCAATTTCAGGCTTTTGGTGCAGGACAGCACAATGGGAATGAAGAGTGAAGGTAACACTTGTGCACAAGAGAAATGGAGACTGGTGAGAAGGGGGAAAAGGAAAGTGGCTGCAGTGCTCGTGAGCCAGTTGGCACAACATTTAATCCTGTGAGTAACCTGGCAGTTCTTTTCCCATGTGAACTAGCCAAAATTTCTCTTTTGCTTATAACAATCAAATTCAGTTTCTGTTATCCACAAGTTAGTAACGTTTTCTGCTTCACAAAGAAAGAGAAGATAACAGTTAAGAGTGCAAAGAAAAAGAAGTAAGATACAAAGAGAAGTACAGGAGATGAAAAAAAGAACTGGAAGGCTAGAAGGATAGCTTGGTGATCTAAATGCCTGCCTGGAAAGTGATCCTGGTACCCACCTCATGCTGTGCTGGCCATTGAAACTGGATGTGGTGTCCCATGCCTGTAATCCCAGCTCTGGGAAGGCTGAGACAGGAGGATCAGTATGAGTCCAAGCTGCATAGAAAGACCCTATGCCAATTAATTAATTAATTAATTGATTGATTTTGAAAAAGGAGCTGGATCCTATGACGATCTCCAATTCATAAGAATTTCAGTCTTAGTCTGGGCAGATCTGTAAAATAAGCTCGCTTTTTATTTATTAAAAGGGTCTCTACTTCTGGTGGTGACATTAAACTCATGGCCAAGGTCTCTCAATTATAAGTCACATAAAGATAACTAATCAGCCAGAGGGAAAAAATCTTGGGCTAATGCTTCCGCACAGGGAGATTCGTGAACTCAAGGATCAGAATCTCCGTCTTTCCACCCCATTTCCCTCTTTGTTAGCTTCACTCTTAGGGTCTCCCATTTTGATGGTAGAAATGACCTTTAGAAGTGCCAAGCTTATCTGAGACCAGTTCATCATCTAAGAAGAAAAAAACAGTTCAACAAAAGGTCTGTGATTGATTCTCACTAGGAGAGTCCTAGTTGGTTTGAATCACTGAAATATAATTAGAAAATAATATTGGACAAGGTCACCCACTTCCCTTTGAACTATGTTTTAGCCACACAAACCACAGGAGAAAACAATCAGGAAAGACTGTTTTCCCAAGGAGGCTAGAGACTACTAGTTGCCCTTACCCTTAGTAACAAATCCTCCAGCTTTTAGACAGGCACATAACTATCCAAAGCTAGGACTGTGTTTTGAAAGATGTATTGGGGCTGGCGAGATAGCTCAGAGGACTAAGCACCTGCTTATTATAAGCACAGGAACCAAGCTTCGATCCTTGGTACCACATTCCACCAGCAACTGAGTCCATGTGTGGTGGCACACACCTGAACCCCAGTGCTGGGGAGGCTGAACACAGGAGGATCAGTAGGAGACCAAGCTGCATAGGGAGACCCTGTACCAAATACATAATTTTTTAAAAGAGATGTCTCAAAGCTTAAACGCTTATTTCAGCATTTTTTTTATGGTACCAGGGATTGAACTCAGGACTCTGTGCTTGTCAGGCAAACGCTTATCCCACTATTTCAGCATTTTGATCCACTGAACAGAGATCAAAATAATGTAGACAGCTTCCAGGACATGCCTTGCTCTGTCCTTTTCTTTTTTACTTCTTTCCATAATGAAAACATGATGGTTGGAGATAAATAAATCATCTTAGATAGTGGCTTTAGAATGGAGGAAACACAGTAAGCAACAACATAGAAGGAGCCAGGGTCTCTTCAGTTTGGAGCTTGGCACCAGCCTTGAGTCTCTTTATCTGGACTCTGATGTGATTTTTAAAAAGTATACCCTGCTTACAAGTGAGTGTTGCTTGATCTATGACATAACTCATCATGATTATAGCATGGTACTTCCAGAGGAGAATCAAGGTACCAGTGGAAGATGAGGAGCAGACATACCCACTGTCTCACTCTTTGGAAAATTCCATCCAAGTCATGATCATTACTCCATTGGAAATGGGATAGAAAAACTGCCTGGGCCTGATGTATCTGAAATTTCAGAGTGTGTAGATTCAATGATTAAAGATAATTTAAAACTTGAGCCAAGCACAGAATTATGCGATGTTAACTATATGAGTATCTTTTCCCCATAAAAAAAATCCAGCACCTGTCAAAGTGGATTACTCTGCATTTAACCTTACAATTTTAACAATGGAGTGCCGAAATAGCAGGTTTGTGATGTGGAAAGATGCTGAAAGTATGTATTAGAACTTCTTTCAGCATATTTGTTTTGACATTTTTATTAACAATTTGAGTGAAGAATTAATTAAATTGTAATCAAATGTGGGGATGACATGTTGCCAAGGTTTATGCTGTGTATAATGCAATCATAAAACTACACAATATCAGAGCCCCAAGAGGCTTTTGAAGTTAATCATAACTCTTTATTTTATAGCTTGAGAAACTGAGGCTCAGAGAGATTGATGGATTTGCCCAAAGTACACCTGCACAGAATCAAGGGCCAAGCTGGGACACAATTTTTCTACTTCTTCTGTTCAAATACATGAAGGCTACATTTTGACTTGAGATTCAAATAGATGTTTGAAAAAACTAGAACAGTGAACTGATGAAGCAAGAAGAAATTTAATCAGGTCAAATGTGTAAGGACCTACACGTTGGGTCCAGAAAATCCCACTGTACAAGCGCAGTATGGGGTGGATGTACTTTAATCAGCAGCACTTGTGGGAAGCATGGGTATTACTTGGCTTCAAGCTGGAGGTGTCAGCAGTGTGCTGTGGCTGCAGGATGATAAAGGGGTCTTAGGTGGCATTAATAGAAACAGAGCTTGCAGAGGGGGTGGAAGGGTCCTATGAAACCTCTCAATCTGGCTCTGAATTACCCAGAATTTCTGAATGGTCCCAGTATCACACTTTAGTAGAAACCTAGATAAATTAGCTCACATCTAGAAGTGGATAACAGGATGGAACTGAAATTAGGACCTCAAGTCTTGGGGTCAGGCTGCCTGGGATTAATATCACCTCTGCCAATTACTGATTATGCATTCATTAAACCTCCTTATCACCATCTGTAAATTATGAATAATAAATAATGATACCCATCTCCAAAGATAAGTGAGGTAGAGCCTACAGAGTGATTAGCACATTGCTAGCAGTACACAAGCACCTGAGAAATGTTGGCTAGTATTAGAACTAAGAAAGCAGAGTGATGTGGGGGTTATGGTAACAGTCTCAGAGATTATAGTAAGCAGCCAGATGCTTGATAGCTGTTACTGTCTCCAGTAGAGAGAATGGTCAATGGGCTTAGTTTGGGGACAAAATATTTCCTGGTTTGAGCTAAGATCCACAGAGCCTTATGATCAGGTTGGGAACAGCATGAATGGAGGATGAGGACATCCTACAGGGATGGGATTTGGCTTTGTCCAGAACTGACTCGGCTATGATTCTTTCTTGGCCATTCAAGCTGGATTCTGCATATGGCACTATAGTGGTCCCTTAAGGGCAATTCTGGGCAGGACGCCTGAGAATGACATAACTAACTAGTTTCCTAGGAATTATTCAAACTGGCCACTGCGTTGGGGTTAGCGCCCTGGCCCTTAGGTCCCCGGGGTACCATGGACAGATCCTGGTAGCTGTCTACCGCTAGGGGGCGGCGGCTAAGAGAAGCCCGCCAGGCCTGGAACCTGCAACTGGGGGCCTCGCTCTGCAGGCAGGCCCAGACAGAGGTGGAGAGGGAGTAGGGTGGAGTTGCGTGCTTCAGAGGTGCGAGACAGAGGGAGCAACCGGGTGTGAGTCAGCGCGCGGGGGGACAGGAGCTGCTGGAGTCACGGATTTCACTCCCGCGTTAGCAGCGCTGTCCCAGGTGGCCGGATGTGAGCGCACCCACGAGGTCCGAGGGCAGGCTGCGCGGGACAGGGGACGTCTCTGTCTCTCTCTTATTCCCCATCCAGTTAGGAGGTTTCTTCTTCCCAGCCCCGTGAGGTGTGGGGGTGTGTCTGGCCTGGGCTTGGCTGTGCGCCCTTGTGTGTGTGTGCGTGTGTGTGGGGCCAAGCCGGGCCAGGGCGCCCGCATCCGACTCTCCCTTGGGCGTGGGCGCCATCCTGGTCGTGTCCCCCGGGGTGTCATGTTAGGGGCCAGCGTAGTGGGAGCCAGTCCGGTGCCCCGAAGGGACACAGGATGCGCCAGGACACCCTCCGCTCCTCGCCCAAGCTGGCCAGGGCTCTTGGGGAGCCGCGTGCGCGGAGGAGGCCGGAGCGGAGTGAGCGAGGGGACACGAGAGGCGGGCAGGTCCCCGGGCGGGCTCGGGCTCGGGGGACCCGCGCGGCTGACGTCAGGCGACTCCTTAAATAGAGCCGGCAGCGCTCTCCGCTCGGCATTTCCCGAGGACCGGAGCGCAGCCGCGCGCGCGCCCCCTTCTGGTCCGCCGCAGCCACACGGTCCCGCCGGCTCGCGGAGCGCGGCGCTCGGGTCTCCGGGAATGGGGCTTCGGGCGCCGGGCGAGCTCCGACCCCGGCGCGCTTGAGACTGCGTGGCGCCGGGAGCCACCCGCCGCCCGGAGCCCCGCCGCCGAGGACCGGGAGATGCTGCGGATGCCGCTCCACGACCCCCGAGGAGCCGCCGCCCTCGGGGTCCCCGGGCACCGAGCGCGCCCCGGCCGGCCGCGCCGGGAGACGGCAGCGCCCCCTACGCCCGCCCCGCGCGGCCCGGGTAGCACCCAGCGAGCCCGCTAGGCGCGCAGGCCCCCGCCGCTCCGCCGCAGGCGCCCCCCGGAAACCATGAGCCCCGGCGCGGGCCCAGGGAGCCATGGCCTATAGGGTCCGGGGCCGCGCGGGGCCAGCTCAGCCGCGGAGGGCGCGCAGGCTGCTCTTCGCCTTCACGCTCTCGCTCTCCTGCACTTACCTGTGCTACAGCCTCCTGTGCTGCTGCGACGACCTGGGCCGGAGCCGCCTGCTCGGGGCGCCCCGCTGCCTGCGCGGCCCCGGCGCGAGCGGCCAGAAACTTCTCCCGAAGTCCCGCCCCTGCGATCGCCCCGGGCCGCCACCCAGCGCGCCCAGCCCCCGCGCCCCGGCCTCCAACCATTCCGGGGCCCCGAAGCCGGGGACCAAGCGGCTGCCCCAAGCACTCATCGTGGGCGTGAAGAAGGGGGGCACCCGGGCCGTGCTGGAGTTCATCCGCGTGCACCCGGACGTGCGGGCCCTGGGCACGGAGCCCCACTTCTTCGACAGGAACTACGGCCGCGGCTTGGACTGGTACAGGTAAGGAGGGCGCGCAGCGCTCGGGCAGCTCCGGCCTCGAGCTGTCCGCTGCGCTTTCTCCTCCTGGGCTTGGTTTTGTGGGTTCGCCGGAGGGTTGGGGGTGGGCATAGCCAGAAGTATTTACCCAGAACTTCCCAGCGTTTGTCTAGCGGGGCACGCGGCGTCGAGAACCGCAAAGGGCGTTACCCATCCCCCTGGAGTCTCAGGAAGTAAGCGAGATTTCCAACTGGAGGGCTGGCTCGGGTCCGGCATTTTTAGGATGGGTGGAGCAGTGCAGCCCCGGAGCTGTCGGACCACGATCCTATCCTGAACCCAGATAGATCCCCGCACCGCTCCTCCCACCCCCACCCCCGTTCCTAAGCACCTGAAGAAGGAAGGGGAAGTCAGGAGAGAGGCCCCGTGGGGCGGGGGCTTTTTGTAAGAAATTTCCCCTTAATTCAGACGGAAGAAAGCCCCCCTTTCTCAGCATGAGAAAGGCCTCCAGCTCAGGTGCGGAGTTGACTCCCTCCAGCCTCCCTGCTTCCGCGTTTATGGGCTTGGAGTGACTGAAAGAGCCCTAGACTCAAGGCTTCCTTCAGTCCCCTGCTCCAAGTTCCTTAACTCTCCGACCTCTCTCCTTATCCATCACAGTGGGCAGGAAAGCAGTCTTCGCCTGTCTGTGTCTCAAGGCTTTTGCAAAGCCCGTTAAAGGTGACGCCTTGCACTGGGCGTGGAATTTGCAGTACAGGTGGGCACCTCAGGTGAGGGCCAGGCAGTCACGGGAGAATCCTCCATTGCACTGGCTGGTGGCGTCTGGGCGTAGACTGGCACGTCTGTCAAGAGGAAGTTCCAGTACCCACCTGCCCCCAGCCCCGTGAGGTGCAGGAGCATACCTCGGATACATCCACAGATGGGCAAGTCAGGGCCTCTCCTCACACTGGGGTCGCCGAATGCTCAGCATTTGCCTGGACTCGAAGACATTCTAGAGACACTAATGGAAATGCAGGGAGGAGGCAGTGTAGCTGGCAGAGTAGCTAATGCCAGCTCTGTTATTTCTGTAAAAGTAAACCTTTTAGACAGTACAGGTCATAGGCATATTGGACAAAGGATAATTTTAGTAGAAAGAAGACCCTACTGGATCCACAACAGGGAGCCCTGGATTTGCCAGGAGAGGCTACAGGGCCAGCCAGCCAGTTTGTCACCTTCGCCAGGAGCTCTGGCCTGCAGTGGCTGCAACTATGAGGGCATGGACTGAGGGCATGTACTGTCCTCAGGGGACAACATATGGCCTGAGGAGCCAAGCAGAGGGTAGCTGGCCCGTGGTGCCCCCAGGACCATCCCGTCTGATGAGTGAAGCAGGGTGGCCGTGGCGGCAAGGGTGGCTCTGTGCCTGTGCTGAAGGCTCCCCTTGCTTCCTGAGCTCTGCGACTCACCAGCACGCCATCTAGGTGTTGGGGACACTGTCTGAGCCAGGGTGGGAAGGCTGAGGCAGGACAGTAGCACCCAGCCCAAGTAGCTCAGCCATGGCCATCCTCAAATGTGTGTCAGGGTTTCCTCGATGGAAAACCTGAGGATCCTTTTGAGAGCTCCTGCCAGTGTGGAGTGCCTTTTAAATGCAAAACAGCAGAATTCTGAGCATC